>JAZDUA010000268.1:600000-897500 GCA_038098605.1 Gryllus longicercus
CCAAGAGGATGGCGTGTCTCATTTTATAGGAAAGGCGCGTGGGCCGACTGGGTGCAGCGGCGGCCAATAGGTGGAGGGCGGGTGTCCCGTGATTGGCGGAGAAGGAAAAAGGGCGATGGCAGGTGACCATGGAGATGGGGGAGGGGGAGTGGGGCGGAAGGGTAGAAAATGGAGAAGTGAAGAGGATAGACACCTGGAAGATGCATCTGAGAGGAAGGGAACGGCGGAAATATCGAAAAAAGGATGGTCCAACGGGCGGCCACGTCATTGGCCGTCCGCGGGGGTGTAACTCCGCGGGGCGGGACCGGATTGGCGGGGGGCAACGGCCTGTCTCCAGGTGTTGCTAAGACGGAGCCCATCATCTCTATTGAGGTTTGCGAGCCTCCTAGAGATTTCCAAAGCCTCTTTGATCAAACGAGGCCACCGCCGGTCTTCTGTTGTTTTGGTGCGGGTTTCGTGGTAATTGACAAGGTGACTCGTTTCCGCGGCGTGTTGTGCCAAGGCCGATTTGTGGATATGTTGAAGCCGGTCATGTCCTTGTCCGATGTACACTAGACCACAGCTGCACGGGATTTCGTAAATGCCAGCATCTTGAAGAGGGTCCAGACTATCCTTTACCTGTACCAGCCTCCTCCAGATCTTGTTGCGAGCGTGAAACACGAGGCGGATATCGGCTCTGCGCAGCAATCTACCGATCTTGTCCGTGACTCCTTTGATGTAAGGCAATCGGGCTGTCTTGCGGGGCGGGCTGGAAGTTTCGTATCGTGCATTCGAAGTGGTAGAGTGGAGCCTCGATAGGGCTTGATTCACGGCGGATCCGCTGTAGCCATTAGCCAGAAAGGTCTTCCTCAGCAGTACCTTCCCAGATGCCAGGCTGTTGGGGTCACATATGAGGGAAGCTCGGTGAGCGAGTGTGGAAAGGACACCACGTTTCGTGGCAGGATGATGGTGTGATTCAGCAGTAGGTAGCAATTGGTGTGGGTGGGTAGACACACTCGGTCATTCCGTCTACCGCAAACCCTATTTATAGAAGGAGGCGGAGTTTCTTGGTCTGTCAGAAATTGTGCAAAGGCATCATAGAACCATTTGGTTGACACATACAAACTGTCTGGGTCTGTTCCTGATTTTCGACTGGCAAGTACTTTCTTCAACTCGGCTCTGAAGTTAGTGCGCAGAGAGTTGAACCTCTTTTTGACATCGTCTTCCGTAGCTGAGGGGTATTTTTCTTGGTATGCCTCCAATAAAGGAGTCCACGCCTGGGTTTTTGTCCCTGTCCCTGTATTAATCAGACTTTACTTTCCAAAGGGTCGGTAGCGACCTATACACCACCAACAACAGAAATGTTTCTACACGAGGAATCGAACATTTTTGACCATATGAATGCAGTGTTCGATCGTAAAATTATTACTAAAATTTAGGAGGGAGGGAAGTGAAACAAAAATAACGCAGAAATTTGTATTAATTATTAAATTAGGCGATGGTAAAGTAGGGGGGTATTTAATTTTTTTGAGTCCCAATCATTCCCTCGTCGCGGCTAAATATAATCTACAAAAAAACAGTTGAAACATGTTTTTATTCTTCGAACTAGTAGCTACTTATAAGCAATAACTAGTATGTATGTTGCTTACCTCTATACAACGAAGAAATAATTTTTCCACTTCCTTCCTCTCTGCTTTCACTTTCTTTGCAGCTGGTTCACTCATGTTCGCGCGGCGACAGCTCCAGCAGTGTTTCCATATCGGCGGAATTCCCGCCGTTTTCAGCGAATTTTGAACTCGTACGGCGGAAAAAAAATAGTTTCGCGGACAGCGGAATAAACGGCGGAAATTACTAAAGTTAGTAAAGCAGTAAAATTAGTAAAGCACCAGTTTTCGTTTACCTTTATTAATAAGTTGTTTTGCACAGATGTATATTTCTAAAATTTCTAAATCCATGTTACTAGCAAGAATAAATAATATAATACTTATGTAATAAATTATATAATACCTTAAATCAATTGTTATTATTTTGCAAATTTTCACCCAAGTAATGCATTCTATATTATCTATAAATTGAATTGCAGGTTCAATAAAGCCACTATATTTCCCAATCATATTTGTATTTTAATAGAAAAAATTAATACAACTTTTGAATATGGAAAAGGAATTTATTTTACGTTTAGCGGATTTAGGCGGGAAATTTAAAACCAGTTCAATGGATTTTCGGCGGGAACTGAAACGAACATGGCGGAATCCCTCTAAACACACCTGGCAACATTGAGCTCAAGACAGACTAATGAAATATTGCGCAATATTTTGTCCGCCTCCTCACACTGCGTTCTTATTCTACAAAATATTGACAGGTAAGCAAAAAATTTCTAAACTTTCAGAAAACTTTTCAACGCCCCAGAAAATATTGAATACCCCTTTTTTGTACATTATTTGTCCTCACACTCTCAATAATTTTGCACAAAACGGAAATGTTCAAATTTCTGCGCCAACTTTTTGCCAGTATGAGGGACCCTTAGGTGTGTTTTACTCTATTCCTTCAAAAAATGAAAAGAAAAAATTTGAAGCCATTTTTTAGGAAATTTTGAAAATGTCCCAGGGGCTTCATTAAAGGTAGCCCAACATTTTAAAGAAAGTTGTTCAAAATCCTAGCGCCTCGAATTGAGTCAGATCGACCGGAGAATATCTATTTTCGAAAAAATCCTAAGTTCTCAAAATCGGACCTATGCCATTTTTATAAGTGAATTTTACTTTATTCTTACAAGAAATTTAAAGCAAATTTTTTGGAGCCGTTTTTGAAAAAAAAAATAATTGAAAATGTCCCTGGGGCTTCATGTAAAGTACTTCCAAATTTTAAAGAATGTTTTTCAAAATCTCAAAGCTTCGACTCGAGCCAGATGGACAGGAGTTTCTTCTATTTGCGAAATCTACTATGCATGGTTTAAGCGCCAAGTGTTCACAGGCGGATCGACGGACAGACGTTTTAAAAACACTTTTTCGGTATCGGGGTTGTAGTAGTAGTAGTAGTAGTTGTTATTATTATTATTATTATTATTATTATTATTATTATTATTATTATTATTATTATTATTATTATTATTATTATTAATTTCTCTGAACTACGTGCATTACTCGGTATGCACGTACGTATACGAGAAAGTAAAAGCAACATTTTTTCGATACCAAGGGCTAACTATTCGTGAAATCTGACTACATATTAGAACAGGATTTCTCCACTTTTTCTGAATCAGAGGTTTTGTCACAGCATTTCTCTAAGTATACTACATATATTACCCTGTATATACGTACGTATTGCGAGAAAGTAAAAATCAGTAAAAAAAAATAGAATGACACCTTGATAAAAATTCGTAAGCCTATAATAAGAGAGATGAGACTTATGAGAAATAAAACGAAATTGGGCAGAACTTTCCTCCACCACGGACCAGGATGGAGTGCTTTTTTATGAAGTGGTTTCGGGCAAAGAGTATATAGAGTACGGTTTCGGGCGTATTTCTACCATAGTTTCTGCGATGGTGCTGAGTGTCGATCGGTTTTCGATTATTTCTGTTGTAGAACGCTGTGTTTCAATTTCGATGCAAAACTTACCTGTATCATCAGTCTAATAAGCAAACTTACATATTTTTCCTGCTATTAATGTGTTGAAAATTCGTCCATAGGGTACCATGGATGCTTTACTATTTTTTGGGGACAAGATGAATAAAAGTTAATGCTTTATTGTTTATCCTTTCATAACTGCCCTCTTTTCTCACAAATAACGAAAATAAAAACATAATCCCAGAAGAACAGAAGGTTACCAAATATTTCGTAATTAGCTGTAATGAACAAGACGGTTCCAAATTGAATATTTGATTCTGCTAAAATCTGGCAGTCAAATGTCGGTGGGCTTAATTAGAAGTAACATGTCTTTTATAGAGAATCGTTTGTTGTTGAGAAGCTAGTGAAACACATCCTAATCCCATTTTCTATTAAAAACAATGAGTGAAGTGTTTTGTAATTCAGTGCCAGGTAGATAGTAAATATTTAGAAAGGAATTTGCTGATAGCTAGTGTATTTAACAATAGTGTAAATATTTAAGTTTGTGTTATGATTCAGGGAATCATCATCCCTTGGATGAAAAATTAAGACCATCTAGTACATATAATGATTCAGATAGAAAGAAATTTCCTGGAGTTCATAAAGCTGTCGATGTGTCTTTGTTGCATAATTGTGTCTCTGCTGGCCAATCTCAACATTTTGAACTGAATGGTCATCATGTGAGCATATTTTTCCACAAGTGGCATAACACATGCAGCCATTTCTTGAGCTTTTATTGCAAACTTTTGTTTTATATAATTTGATCTTAAATGTACACATCAGAAGTCTTGAATTTGTTTAGCTTAGTAATTTATTTTTTTATTCTCTCATATTATTGCAGAATTTATTTTAATTTTGTTTTAAAATATGTTTTCTTTCAGATTGTGACAACTGAAACTGCATTCAATGAAATGTCATGTTGCACTTCTCAAAAATTAACAGTTGATAAGAGTGAACCATTACAAGCAATTCACAAAAATTACCCCACCTATGACTTTCATTCAGTGTATTATGATGAAGTTGTTAATTATATTAGAACAAAGACACTACCTGAAAATTGTAGCATGAACTACAAAATGCTTCTGAAGAAACGTGCAAGGAATTATTCTGTAAGCATTAAAAATAATCCAATAATCAGTGAAATTGTAAAAATCTCAATTCGTTAAAGGTCTTTTTGAGGTGATTGTTCCCTTTGCTTTTCTTATTTCTTTGAAGAAAAGTTTTCAAAAAGTACAGGTGTTTTTCTGGAGATTACATTATGTGTGTATGAAATAGAAAGCTAAAATAACATGTGCTTGTAAACTTGACACCTTATTTTTTTAAATTTTTTAAAAATTGTTTTGAAATTGAAATATTGGTACTTAGCTCCATGTACTTGCTTTTTATAATTTTTATGGAAAGAATTTTATTTTTACATTTTGTGATTTGTATGGAGAAATCAATAAAATTGAGCATGTGGTAACAAGTTATTGATTTAGTAGTGCTTAGAACTGATTTCATGTACATGCTTTTGAGATCATACTTGTTAAATACATGATATCAAATTCATTGAATACGAAATTGTACTCTATTTGATCGTATGCATCATTTAATTGCTCATTTATGTACCCCAGGGATTCCCAACTGTTTTCTTTCAGTGACCTCTTTTACATGAATTATTTGCTTCATTGACCCCTTACATTTTCTCTATAATATACGGCATTCGTAGTCATGACACCCAGAATTGCATGTAAACCCCTTTATCATTGATCCTCTTGAAAATAACATTGTCCCTCAGGGGGTATACACCAACCCCGTTGGATACCCTTGATGTACACTGTGTTGTAATGTATATTTCTATCTTTAGGCACAGCGTTTTCATCACAAATATTCTATTCTACTTTATTTCCTTAGGTTAAAAATGGAATCTTGTTTTATGGAGAAAAAAAAGTTCTGAGAACTAAAGCCGAACAAGTGCAAATGTTAGAAAAAACTCATGTGGAAGAAAAAACAGGTATTTTTAATTACTTTTGGAATAATTTGTTTTCAAATACTTACTTCGAGACTGTTATATTGAAAAAAAAGCTTATCGGTTTCACCTATCTTCATATTTCAGTCTGTCTTTTATCAATCCTTTTTCAATTTTTCCACACGTATTGATTCAAGTTGTATATTTTGTTTTCATTGAGTTCCAAGCATTTACATTTCAGTTTAAATAGTTCACAGCTGTGGTGTCAGTAATGTCCTAATAATTTTCATTGCATTTGGGCAGGTGTTCATCTTGGAGTTAAAAAGATGTCGCAAATTATTAATGCCCTCTATTTTTGGAGAGGACAGTATGTTGACATAGCTAACTTCGTGAGACAGTGTACAAAGTGTACCGAATTCTCTGAATGCTTCTCCCGGAAAGAGAATGTGGAGTATGACACTATAGTTGAAAAATCCATTCTGCCTGATGTGTGTGAGATATGGCAAAAAGTAAGTATAGTTAAAACTTGGGCTATTTGAATATTGAAAAAAAAAAAAAAAAAAAAAAAAAAAAAAAAAAAAAAAAAAAAAAAAAAAAAAATTAAATTCAATGCTAATTCTTTATCTGGGGTTGAAATTACTAAAAAGTACTGGAACGTATCTTCCATGTCAGTTAGTCATTGAATTAAATCAGAAATTTGTCAAGAAAATGAAAATAAAATTAAGTTATGTTATCATGTTATGTACATAACAAAAATCAATTTCAGTATCTGATTGCTTATAATTAGAGCCCCGAAGTTCTGAAATTTTACCTCAATAGGCATGGGAAAAGGCATTTATTCCGTCTTAAATGTGTGGGGGGAAAAGGCATGTAAACTATGAAAAATCACAGTTTACAGGAAGTTATTGTAAAAACTATGAAACAATGAAATGACAACAATGATGACAAATGATGATAACAATGAAATGATTCAAATTTGAACTTTTAACCTGGAAGTGCCTGCAGTAGGTAGACTCACACCAGTGCCCACAGTGTATCTCTCAGATATAGCTGCACCTTTTTATGAATGCAAAGATTTGAAACTCTATTTACTGAAATACATATTCTATTTAGGTTGTACATGTTCCACAATGCAATTATAATGAATACTCCAATGCAGAAACCTTGTCTGAATACTTATGGTGAGAAACATAAAAATTGACAAAGTACATACAAAGATCATTTAACAACTTATTTAATAATATTAAATTCAATTTCCACAAATTATTTTGGCATGTTCTACATGTTTTTCACAAAAAATATTTTGAAAGTCTTTGTACTTTTTCCATTTCCTTCAGATGTCTCCTACACACCTTTCTTTTTGAGAAGAAATTGTGATAGTTGATAGTATATAAGACAAATGATTGTTTTCTGAATAGGCCCTTTCAATAGTCATGGCTGAAAATAATGCCGTGATATGTACTGCTTAGGCCAGGAGCTCACAATGCACTGGGTCCAGTGCATGCAAAGTATCTGACAGTTTACTGCGCAGCGCAGAGATGAAGTTTCAACATGCTCACAGGAAATGATTCAGCGAAAGGATAAAAATAGAAGGCTAGGTGTACTCAGAAAAGTACAATGAAGGGATATACGAAATATCAGACTTCTAAAGGATCGCAATAATTCAAGACCATAAAATTGCTGTGGCTTGGATCTGGCAGATCATTTGTGAGCACTGCTGGGTTAACTAATATTTTCATAAGCACTTAAATAGAAGGAAACAATGTTCTCTTTGTAATCTGATAGCACCTGACCACCAGCTTTTTTTCTCTCCCTATTTATCAGAAAGATTATTTTTCTGTTTCCCTCCTGAAAATTATTCTTAGTGGCACACTTAAGTTTTGGTATGTTCACTGTGAATGTGTTTCATTCACAATGTTTCTCTGCGAATTGATATTGTGGACTTTCTTTTGAATCTTTGAATGGCATTAGACAAAACACAATTACTGTTTTTCATTCATTGAAATTGTTTAATTGCCAGCACTGGGAAGGGCCTTCGTGCTCAGAGAGCATTGTTCTCAAGAATGTACAGAGGCTAATCTCAAAGGTTGTTGGGATTCCTTATGAGCAATCAAAGTCTAACAGGATCAATGAAACATATCCAAAAAATTTCCTCTGGTATCTTTGTCCCTTCTTGTTTAGATTTTTTACACTTGCTACTCCTGAAGTCTCTGCTTGTGGAGAAAGGCAAAATGTAGCAGTACTTTTGTTTGCCCAGGCTTGCATGTATGATTCTAGCTTGGTCAAGATTGTTGCCAGGGAAGAAAAAGGGAGGGGGAAAAAAAGAAAGAGAAAAGAAGAAGAAAAAGGCTAATATAAGGCACAATTCTTAAAATAAACATCAGAAGCTAAAAAAAACAAATAATTTAAAACAACTCCAGAAAGACTGTTAAATAATCCCTATTGTTGAAAGTCTTAAAATCTGTCATTAATAAAAAGTATTTTGCTAACCTCTGGGCTCTACTTATAATTATGAACTTGAGAATTCAATACATGTGTACTTTTGATTGTTTGTTTGAAATGATATTAAGTTACTAAATGTATGTATTTTGAACTGCATACTCTCAAAATCTTCCAACCGCAAAAGCTCATTTCCAATACTTGAATAACGAAATGTTAAGCATATAACCAAAAATATTTTTTTATTTATTAAGTCAACTCCAGAATTTATAGTTTTTTATATTCTTCTCGGAATGAATAAATGACTGAATGAATCGAAATTTGTCCTTCTAGGTAGAAGTTAATTTGAACGGACCATATTTCAAGGATGATGGACAGTCGATGTTTATTGCAACTATTGTAGATCCAGTGTCTCATTATGTTGTTGCTAGACTTGTGGCAACAGATAACTGTTCATCCCAATTGTCTTTTTTTATTCTTGACACCTTCTGCACCTTTGGAGCAGTGAAATGTTATTTGAACGAGACATGCAAGCAGTATCTAGATGCTGTGAAACTTACCTTGAAGCAACAACATACTTTTATTCAGAAAATACTGACTCCAAGCAATCAATCATTTCATGATTTTGTGTTCCCTCTTCCTCAAGGGCAAGAAGAGTGTTCATGGATCCAATCCTGTTTGGAACCTTATGTTGCCAATTTTATGCCATTGACTGAAGCAGATTTGTGTGTTTACATATTTGAACTAAATATAAAAATTTCCAGTTCATGTCCATTCATTAGAATGTTCAATAGGCAACCTTATCCTAGACCACAAGATAATAAAGAGAACACAAATATCAATGTAGAACCCCAAAAAATTGATAGACACAAAATTTCACAAAGAAGGTTGCTAAGAAGTAGTGTATTACAGGTAAATAAGCTGTTTTTTATCATATAAATTAAAATGAGTTATTTTTGTTCTACTATGTATAGTTTACAATTTTTTAGTGTCGACACTGTGAAGAATTGTTTACTTCTAAAATTTCATTTCGCATACATCAACGGAAGCACACTGAAGAAGCGCAAAAAAGAGGAATGCTAGAAGGTCAAATTAAATGTTTTGGGGATAAAGATAGAAGAGTGTTACAAAGACCTTTAACAAAGCACAGCTCAATCACAGTTAAAAGACGTAGTAAGTATGTTAAATGAAGTAATTTCTTTATTTTTCTGAGTTCATAGGCTTCTTTATTTTTCTTTTCTTTCCCAAATTCACCATACCTTTGTATTTTGAAATAATCATAACATCTGTTTGGTTAAAATCAAACTGTAGGAGGAGTGGAGGAAAATCAAAATGTACTAAAGGTTACCTATCATGATTATGAGGTAGAAATTTCATTTCCCACTATTACACTGGTTGTCAGAGATCTTTTCATTGGAACAGAAATGATGTTCTCCCTGAGTTTTGGATGTCAGAAGAAAATTGCGAAGTCATAGTCCTCAAATGTTATGAGCTTTTTTTTTTTTTTTTTTTTTTTTTTTTTTTTTTTTTTTTTTTTTTGCCAAAAACATTAAACTAGTGATGCTACAGAATGGCACATACTTTCCCATATTAGTTTTCTATTTCCTTTGGTCTTGGTTAGCTATTGGAATGTGCCACATTGCCACTCAAAGTACACTTTTTTGAAATTTTCTTAATTTTCTTAATTTTTTGGTTTCCTAATTGTAGAGCAAAAATATTATTAATGAACAGTAAAACCTCACCCTAAATGTCAATTTTCTTTGAAACATTTGGAGCCGTTTTTAAAAAACTGGCGATTAAATTTGAAGCTCTTTTTCACAAAAAAGTTTTAAGTTTTTGAAAAACTTAATTTGAAGTAATTTTAAGCACCTTAACTAACAAATACAATAGTGTTTGCAATTGCTGTAAGTGTGCATGTCAACAAAAATCCTGGCACTGTAATCAGGGTTTGTAGTGTGTAAAGGATATGTTTTGACAGGATTCTGCATCTTTTTACTTTTCCGCATCTCTGGCATGAGAGATCTTTCAAAAAATTTACATTTGTGTAATTTTGATAAAACCAAAACAATACACTGAAATTAACTTTACTTCATATTAAAGAATGCAATTATCACTATCCGTATGATATGTTAGAAAAAAATCTTTGGAGTTGGTTTTTGAGAAAATGGTGTTTGAACATTACTGAAAATGCGGAGTTTTGAGCTAGTTTTCACGGGAAACAGTAGTTTTCAAAAAAATTTGTGACATTATTTAAAGCACACGTACTCATAAATACAATGATGTGAACAAATTGCTGCTAATATAAATATTGACAAGAGAGGCAAGCCAAAAAAAATTATATTTTTGTAGTTTTAGAAAAGGCAAAAGAATAGAGCATAATGGCGTTTATGTCATATGTCACATTTAGCACTAACTCTACCACAAGTTTGAAGAAAAAAATTGGAAACATTTTTGAGAAAATCTTGTTTTTGTAAATTTTTAAAATTGCAAATATTGCACAAAAACTACTAACATTTTCAAAAACATGTATATGACCTTAATGAAAGAACTCAGTATGGAGAACAAAATTTATATGAAGGAAAAATCTCTGTCTTCAATTTTGTTGTTGAGGGAAGACTTTCATACTTTTGAAATTTTCGAAAATTCAGAGTTAATCGGGCAAATCGGACCTACGTTCATAAGTGTATGTTACTCTATTTTTACAAGAAATTGAAAAAAAAGAAGAAAGAATTGGAGCCGTTTTTGAGAAAATTTTGAAAATGTCCGAGGTCTTCATATAAAGTACCCGCATATTAAAAAAAAAATGTATATATTTTTTTTTTTAATCTCATAGATTCGACTCGAGCCAGATCACCACAAGTTTCTTCAATTTGGAAAAAAATCCTACGCTAGTAGTGTTCAGACACCAGACGGACGTTTTGAAATAACATTTTTTCGATATCAGAGGACCCCAAAACGTGTATTTCGGTCGAAATCTCGAAATCGATTTTCCGCAGCATTACATAACTTTCCCTATACTACGTATACGAACTCAGTATATACGTACATACACGGAAAAGTAATGTAATGCAGAATCCTGTCCTCTTGTGGTCTCTCCTTGTCTTTTCACCCTGTTGGTTCAATGCTGTCTTTGGGCATCTTTATCGCTTCATTGTGGCAATGTTGAAAATTATATTTTCTGACATTTCTATACCTCTTCTTCTACTTCTTTATCTGTATACTTTTTCTAATATTTTTACCTCTTTGCAATCCTTATCATGACTTCTGTGAAATTGCATTTGTATTGATATATTTTGTATACTTATTTTGGTCTGTTGTATTATTTAAAACAATAACAAAAACGAGATTCTCTTAGAATCGGCCCTATTTTTTTTTTCTTTAAACTTTTGGTAGAGATAGTGCTAAATGTACTCTACGAGACGACATAAACGCCATATTGCTCAATTCTATTGATTTTTTCAAAAATTACAAAATTGTAATTTTGTAACGCCTCTCACGTCGTTAAAATTAACATTAGCAATGATTTCGTAACATTATTGCATTTACGCGAACATATGCTTTAAATGATCCTAAAAAATCATATAAAGTTTCTTAGAAAACGAACTTAACATGACGCATTTTCAGGAACGGTGAAACGCCCTCTTCTCAATACTACAACAACAACAACAACAACAACAACAACAACAACAACAATAATAATAATAATAATAATAATAATAATAATAATAATAATAATAATAAACGGTTTAAATGTTTTCTTCAAACCTTTCGTAATGATTGTCCGTGTCTGTCCGACTGTCCGTTCGTCTGACCGTCTGTCCGTTCGTCCGTTTGTCTATTCGTTCTTCCGTCTGTTCGTATGTGTGCTCGTCCGTATGTGCGTTCGTCCGTCCACCTGCCCGTTCGTCCGTCCGCCTGTTGTCCTTGTGTGTGTGTGTTCGTCGGTCTGTGACCGTTCACCCAACTGTCTTTTCTTCCCTTTGTGTCTGTTCATCCGTCTGTCTGTTCGTCCGTGTTTGTACGTTTGTTTGTCCGTCCGTTCGTCTGCCTGTCTATTCGTATGTGTGTCCGTTCGTCTGTGTGACCGTTCTTCTGTCTCTCTGCCCGTTCGCCCGTCTGTTCGTTCGTCCTTCTGCCCATTCGTCCGTCTGCCCGTTCGTCAGTCTATCTCTTAGAATCTTTCCTCCTAAAAATAATGTTATGTGATATAATTAAAAATTAAATATTTGATATTTCATATTACAGGCTTTTGTCAAAGAAAGGCTGGGAACATAAAAGCAGTGATTGCAAAATAATGTAAAATTTCTCTTGTGCAGTTGTGAGAAAAAATAACACAATTTATTGCATGTGTACATATAACTGTACCCAGTGCTTGGCTTGTAAAATGTTAGGTCCTGTAATGCACCTGAAATTAATTATTAATTTAATAGAAATAGTGATATATTTATAATACAACTTAATAATTATTTCCAAGGTATTGGAACACTGTTCTGTGGCATTCTGCTGTAAATCAAGCTCTGACTGCAACTAATGTTACAATTACACGTTTAGCAGTTTTGTTTCAAAACATCATATTCAGGAGAGCATTCCTGTTTCGTTTCTTACATATGTGATTTCTTTGTCTAGCTTAAAAGTTTCTTTTTAAACATTTACTCCTTTAAGTAGAGGCACTTTTCAGAGGTTAGGAAGATATTTTCTTCCAATTCCCATTTTTATTGTACACATCTTATTTTCCTTATTTACATTTTTCTTTTGTCTTAGTTGAAAAACGTTTCTCTCTCTCTCTCTCTTTCTCAAAACAACTTTGCAAAGTTTCTCCAATTTTTGAGTTCTTTTTTCACTCATATTATTTGAAGATTGTTAAAGGTGATAAAACTCATTAGTGGAGAAACCTCAATGATGGTGTGAGTTAATCTTGTTCATTTTGTTATGTCAGTTTCTTGTATTTTGTGATTACGTAAAGATGACAAGAGGACCTAGTTTTGAAATGTGATGTTTTAAAAATGGCTGGGAAATGGTTATGTTTGAAAATGGGCTGGAAACAACTAGATTGCAAACCTGAGCGACAGGTTGTAGACATTGTTTCTAGAAGATATAAGAGCCTGTACAAAAGAATGTCAAGATGCACTCTTGTAGAAGCAATTGACCATTTATCATCCTGTCTTTTATTTTAGCTCTCTTTAAATTAGATGCTATCAAGTGATGTGAGTATTTAAATTTTCTGTTGGTTGCAAATTTGTTTGTATAGCAAGATCGATGAAATATCTCAATGAAACTTGAGTACTTATCCCATGGTTTTTGTTTTAGTGTTACTTTTGGATAATTGTAAATTTTTTGAAAACCATAGAAGTTTTGTATTGTATATGTTGTGAATGTATATTTGCACTGTGATTTTATTTATTGTTCACATTTGTGATTTTCTCTTAAACTGTAGGTCATTCACAATGGGAGACCAAGAGTAAAGGAAGTGCCCAGGATGATGATGGTCAGACCTTGATACAAAGTAATGTTAATGAATGTAGGCGTGCAGAACTAAGGGCTACCACTGTTGAGGCTGTAAGGCGGCTTTTAGCAAAAACAAGAGACAAAAGAAAACGGCGGGGAAAGTACAAAAAATTTCCTACCGATATTCAAGAACAAATGGCCCAATATGCAATGGAGCATGGAAGTTTATTAACTGTTCGACACTTTTCAGAAAAATTAGGAGTGGTTGTTAGTGAGAGTACTGTGAGAAACATTCTGAAATGGTGTCAGTGTTTTACACCAGAAGTGAAAGACAACATTGGGAAATTTGCTGTTGAGTTTGGAATAGAGGCAGCTGCTTCTCATTTTTCAGAGCATTTAGGGCGAGATGTTAGATTTGGATTAATTCGAAAATTCAAAAAAAGTTATTTGTCTCGGTATTCTAATTTGAAATATTCAAATGAAAAAACCCCTGAAAAAACAAGTTTTGCATGTGCTACTGATGTTTCTAACATTCCGAATGATGTTTCCTCCTCTGAAATGAAGGAAGCCATAGGACGTTATGCTAGTGAACATACAGTATCCTTGGCTATCAGTCATTTCTCTCAGCAATTTAACATAAATTTGAGAGAACATGTAGTTCGAAAGTATAGAAAATTGTATCAGGATAAACAGAAAAGTGTGCAACAGCAGCAGCAGCAGCAGCAATGTTTGTGTTTACAACAGCAAACTCTAGATTTGCAATCGCAAATTCAACAACAACAACAACAACAACAACAACAACAACAACAACAAATGTCTCCAAAGCAACAGTCAGTACTCCATCATCATCATCATCAGCAGCAGCAGCAGCAGCAGCAGCAGCAACAGCAACAACAACAACATCAACAACAACCACAACAGCAGCAGCAGCAGCAGCAAAACTTTGAACACCTCCAGTCACTTCAGGAAGAGCAACCGACAGTATTTGCAGTTCACCAATCGCATACAAAGTTGCATAATGAACCCTTGGTTTGTGACAACGGTGTCACACTTCTTTCGTTGCAGCAACCGTCCAGTTCTAATGGACAGGAAAATGCTATTCAGACGTCTAATCAAACAATTGATATTCTTCAGACATCTTTGAATTTACTAAACAATCCCCAATTAAATAATTCGACTGCCATAATGTATAATACCCCTTATCAAATGCCTTCCACTTCTCATGTTTCGTCAAATCAACTTATTTCATTAAATCAGCAACAGAATGCACAAATAACATTTCACACCATGAACCAATGCAATAATGGCAATGTTCCTTCATCTGTATCCCTTTCATATCAATCACAAGATGTACCTATTTCCACATCTGTTATTATTAACCAAAATGTGGCCACTGTACAAACATTTCCTAACACACAGATGTATCCAGCTTTTACTCAAACACACTCTGTTCAGCCAGCAACATTAACAGTTTCTGATAGTAGTCAACAGCTGCCTCCTGCAGGAACTGCTATATCCAGTCTTCCTCACCAACCTCGACCTTTACCATCTCATTCAGGTCTTCCAACCATTACAGTTGCTGTTGCGCCTCTTCCAGCTGACCCTCATTTTCAAACAGCCAGTAGTCAACCAGCTGTTGTTCTCTCTCAGCCTGTCCCTCAGCCAATTTTAGTATCTCACTCGCAGACAGGGACAACTCTCCTGCAACACATCTTTGATTCCCAACCTCATCTTCATGCTACTCCTCCCCTAATTCCCCAGCAAGTAATGAATGAAGTGCACACTAGTGTTCATGCCTCACAAACATGTTCACAACTTGTTTCACAAGATGTTGATAAGCACGTTGCTGTAACTTCTGAGGTGTTATCACCTGCCATGGGAAGTAATATCCCTACTGATATATATGAAAACCCAGCTCCATTTGTACCTGAAAACAGAAGTCCTTCTTTCACAGACTCTGTGAGATCCCATTGTGCAGAAGACATGGAGGTAAAGAGAGGTCATAAGTATACTGAGGGATTAAAGAATTTAGAATCTCATGTTTCATTGACAAAGATGACAACTTCTTTGTTCAATTCTCAGGTGGCTGCTCTGCAGCCATTGGCTTGTAACCATCCCAACCACACAAAAGACTCGGACAATGTTGAAAACAATCCTCTGCCTATGCAGTGCTCTAAACAGGAAGAATTAAGGTTAGTTAATAAAGTTAAGGAGCAAGGGGAAAAGAGTTATAGTAATAATACTTCTTCTACTATTACTACTACTACTACTACTACTACTACTACTACTAATAATAATAATGATAATAAAAATAGTAATAATAATATTAATAATAATAATAATTGCAACTCTAGTAGTGTTGGTGAGTGTAATACTGATCCAAAGAAAACTGCGAGAAGGAGTAATGGTAAGAAAGAGAAGAAAGTTATTTGTAAGGGAAAGAGCAAATTGAGTGAGCAAAAACGAGGAACATATGCAATTTATAGCCCAGAAGTCAGAGCAGAAATGGGCAAATATGCTGCTGAATATGGTTGTCAGAAAGCATGCGATTACTTTCAAAATAAACATGGTTACAATGTTGCTGAGAGCACAATGCGAGGTTTAAGAGATAAATACCTAAAGAAACGGGAATTATGCTCACGTGAAAATGATGGAGAAGTAACATCTCTAGGTTATGCTCCGCGAGGACGCCCTATGCGCTTGGGTCAGTATGATGAGGTGGTACAAGAGTGTATGCAGGAACTTGTGAAATCAGGTGAAAAGATCTCTTCATTTTTGGCAATTACTACAGCAAAGCATGTTCTAATGCAATATGAACCTCACCTCTTGGAAGAAAACGGAGGTAAAATTAAATTAAATGTCACTTGGGCAAAATCATTTCTCAAGAGAAGTGGAATTAAAAATCATTCATGAAAATTGGTTCAAGAGGTTGTATTAAATAAATTTATCTTGTGACACTGTTATACTTGAGAAAAGGCAACAAATAGATTAATTGAAGAGTTGACATGGAAAAAGGTGTTGGTGCAAAAATGTAAATTTTTGAGAAGGAAAAACTGATTTTAGCTTACAAAAATGATTTATTTACAAACATTCTGCATTCAGTGTGTGTGTTGTAACCTTTAAACAATTTTAATATGAAGCACAAATTTTCTTGTAAAAATCATTAGACTTAAGGTATTAACTGCAGCATCAATACAGGTTTCATGTGTTGAATTCTTGATCCTAATGGAAAATGAAAATTTATACATATATTTTTTTGTGTATTTTCAGTTGTTTTTCAAACCTTTAACCAGTCTTAAGATAGTTTATGATGGTTTATTCAATAAGATGACTTATTGAATGCCCCAAAACATCTTAAGCTGTGTTCTGTTCTACTTAACCCACAAATACAATTAAGTGGAGTTTTGCCAGTTCACTCTATTTTTTACTCGTACTTGTGTTTTTTGTAAGTTGATGGTGCTTTAGTAAATAACAATGTTTTTAATAGTAGTATGTCAGTTGTTAAAAAAAATTTTTTTTGGTTAATTATAAAAGTGATCTGAATGAAGTAGTTCTGACTCTAGTCAACATGGATGAAATAATTGAAGTCATCTTTATCAACTTAGATTGTATTCTGAGGGCCTGCGTTCAACAGCATTGACATCTGTCATCACCAATTTAGAAACTTACAATTCAAAATATGAAAAAATAATGAACCAGAAGACAATCCAAATAATACAATTAATAAAAATATTAAAATTAACGTAAGTACATTTAAAAA
This sequence comes from Gryllus longicercus, assembly GCA_038098605.1. NCBI lineage: Eukaryota > Metazoa > Arthropoda > Insecta > Orthoptera > Gryllidae > Gryllus > Gryllus longicercus. Next base: position 617,174 of record JAZDUA010000268.1, read on the forward strand.
TTATTTTCCAATATAAAGAAGGTTTAATACAAATAATGAAAGTAAAATAGATATATTAAAGAACAAAAAAAGAAACAATATGAAATGAAATTTTAAAAAGTGAAACAATAAGTTGAGCTGCTCACCTCGCTGAATGTGGCAAATGGTGGTAGACTGCGCACAGAGGGAAGTTTGAAACATTTTTAATGTGTTTCTGGGGCGGCGGGTGAGGGGTCGTAGGAGGTCACTACAGTGTGGCGACAATGGATAGTGCATTTCAGCAGTGATGACAGCGATGTGAAAGACAAACCACATCGCGGTCATCCATGCCACACCACACAATGAAGGAGCACCTTGATCAATTCATCCATGCAAATATTCTTGGTGGGGGGACTGTATATGGTGCAGGGGAAAATGACCGAAAATTGTGCGCTAGGTGGTGATCATGGAACATGGGAATGACATAGGAATAGAACATGATAATAGGAACAGAAACATGGAAGTTGGTGAGGAGCTTTTGACCCAATATGAAGCTGAAGGTGGCAGTTTTCTGTATCGAATAATCAGCGATGACGAGACATGATGTCACCATTATGAGCCAGAAATAATACGACAATCATGGAATAGCGCCATAAGAGTTCCCATACGGGTCACCTTATCTGGTACTGATTTTTGTCAGCATGGCATGCAGGCTCTTGTTCATTGGCAGATAAAATGCATAGAAAAAATGAGACTATATTGAAAAATAGTGTTGTGTTCAAAAAAACTCTGTTCTAACAAAAATATAATATTTTTTATTTTATTTACTATAGTTGTCATACAAATAAATGGAAGGCATTACTTTCAGAACGACCCTCGTATGTTGACAAAGATTACTTCAATTCTTTAATCCTTTAATATTTTCATCAACACCTTATCAGCATTCCCACAATTCTAGTCAACATGTTAAAACTCTGTAGGCTGCTATTCTGTATTTTTTGTGCATACATCTTATGTTTTTTATTTGTCTTTTTTATCTGAACAATTTAAATGTTAAAAATATATATAATATTTTTTTCTGATTTAAAAAAATAATTTTTTAGACAGCCACTAGTAAAATTTAAATCTGGATGATTTTTTTTAAATTTTTAATATTATACCAATATTATGTGTAAATAGTGGCATTATTGTATTAGTGAACATTTAAAATAATAATGCAGGCAATATGACCTCTTCTAAGAGGAACTTTGAAAATAGAAATGTGACTATTTATATGACATTTCAGAAGTATAAAAATGAGATAGCCACGGGTTATGGACCAGGAACAAGCAAAGCCCACGCACTAATTCATACAGTAATTGTGCCAAGAAGCAAGAATGTCTAACTTATCAGCCATGTATATATTGTTAATTGAATTTGACTACCAAGTTTTTAACGACAGACAGTTTTTAGATCATAAAAAGTTTATTCAGATCTTCTGAGCAATCACATCATAAAAAAAACAATAAACTTTTAATGATGTGATTGCTCAAAAGATTGAATAAATTTTTTATTATCTAAAAACTGTATGCCATTAAAATATTTGTGTCCAAATTCAATTAACAATATATATGTTAATGATAATACAGATGAAGTAATGATAGTACAGTCCTAATTGATTTATCAACCATGTGTTCTCTTTGACTAGAATGTATGCTTTACATCAAAGAACAAAATGCAAACATGTTTTATTTCATAAATATTCAGTACCTCTGATGATACAGTTCAAATGAAAGTTTACGTGGAGGAAAGTTTGAAAGTAAATCCACTCATTGTAAAATCTGCTCATACGGTAGTGTAGCGGCATATAGTAGTGTATACTGTGTATTATACTGTTACTATTTCCATGAATAATATTAGTCTTCCTTTCAGTTTATGTGCAGTACATATATGTGTGTGTGTGAGACATATTTCATTAATATTGATAAAACTATGTTTCATAATTCAAATTTTTTTCTAACTACTTATTTTGTTTCTGAGTGTAAAAAGATATTAAGTGTGGCTGTTTTTTAAATTTTTACTCTTGTGTGCATTAAATGTTTAGATTGTGTAAATAGAGTTATGTAAGGAATAAATTTGTACATTTATATAATTTGATGTGTTTTGAGTTTTATTATTGTTTGATCAAAGTCATTTCATACATTTTGTGTGAAAGAAATAAAATGAGATTTGTGGTTTGCTAATTAGTTTGAAGAAGGTTAAAATTGAAGAAAGACATTAATCGTCAGAAAAAAAATCTCTAATCCTTAAAATTGATATTACTCCACTCAAGGGTTTTAACCTTCTTATTCTCAAGAATCTTTATCTTTAAGTCACTAGTTGTATTCATCAAAGTGTTTGGATATGAGGTGAAGTATATTGAAGGTGCTAGATACTTTTCTGTTTTGTGCTGGATTGCACAAAGAGAGAAAAATGTTTATGAAAATTGGTTATTTGCATTAAAAAATATATAAATCCAATTTTTAATTGACAAAAACATTAGAGAAACATGTATGCTGCTAACCCTTGTTTAATGGAGTTTAGTTATCCAAAGGAGATTAATCTCTGACAAAATATTTCATTTTGTAAATTTCCGTATCAGAAACAACTTGGAAAACCAAGTTTCAAGAACCCTGGACTTGTTTGAGTTTTGTGTGATTGATGTATTGAGAAACATTGTTATGTGATATTGTATTATGGATTGCATTTATGCCTACCTGATGGAGATGCTCCCCACCCGTATCGTCTCCTACATTATTTCAGTAGTACACATACCTTTTGTGGCTCTCACACGAAATCTATCTTTATAATAACCATCATTTACAATAAACCTCATTTAGGTTTCTAAAGAAAAATAATTTCACAGAGACGTGACGAATTGCACTTTGACCTTAAAAATATGAAGGATTTGTTTAAAAAAACGCATCTAAATATTCATGTCAAATGCAACCCACAGCACTGTCAGCTATATCGTTAAATAACTCTTAAACGAAGCGTTCTCAGGTCTTAAAAACCAAAATTGGCTGAAAACTTCAAAGAATCGTTCGTCAAACAGTAATATATAGGATGAGATATTCGTGGGCATTCTAATAAATTTATTGCTGGCTCGGCACCTACCAGATGCTACCAATGCCACCTAGATTTCAACCCTTGGTGATGGTGGTCATCTTTGTGATGTCACGCTTAGAAGGCTTAGATTCCTATTCCTAAACTATTTATGCTTTCTGTGTACACCGTGGTTTGCACAGACTGGCGATGTTTATTTGCATAATTATTAATTCAAGATTCGCTCTTGCAGCAACAGTTAGAAGTACTAATAATAGTTGCGTGATACTGATGAATGTTTCTTATGCGTGTAGCTTCATTTGTTTTGCTGAAGTCTACAAGTGTTGTATACCTAATTGTGAGGGATGTGGGTGTAGAGTGAAGGGTGAAGACATGTCTTGTTAGGTTTGGTTTGTGTTTTACCTGTGCCAGTATTTTCATTATCAGCAGTGATTCGGTGAAACTTTCCAGTCAGTGTGTTCAGCCACATAGCTTTGTCAAGAGTAAAATGCTTTTTTAAAAATAGTTTGGTGACTATCACAAAAAGTGAAAAGCTAACTGTTTAAAAATATTGAATAATTACTTCAAATATTTTAATGGAGCGTTGTGAATTGTTCCAAAAAATCTCTCCATTATACTGAATAAATATTTAGTGAAAATTTCTTTTCCACATCAATTATATTGTTTTTATTTGGTCTGTTCAAAAGAAGTTACCTTTATACATTTTTAAACAAATACGTTTTGTTAACAATTTTTTCTCTTAGAATGGAAATAGAATACGGAAGAGTGTGGGTTTTAACATGCAAGATGTCTCGCACGAGTACATGGAGATGGTAGGGGAAAACTTGTGCTATGGCACAATACAAAAAACAAACTTTTTAAATTATATAAAGTAAAATACCTTGAAATGAACAACAAAAATCAAAATTTGCTTGCCAGCAATACTATGAGAATGAATTTAAAAAAGCAACCACATTTAAAATTATAGAAATAATACCGCAAGTCATTCGACAACTGCCAACGATCACAATCCAGACGCACGATTTAAATGGCTGGCAGTATTTGGAAGTCTGTACGTCGATGCCCAGCTGTTAACTCATATTGTAAATAATACACCGTTTGATACTAAACTTAAGGTGTTGGTTCGCTAAGATATTCAATATGTAAACATCGTTGAGCAACATTCCCATATACAGAAGTGAAGTCTCACCGTACAGAATAATAAATGTTTCTAATGGTAAGAAATGGTATTTATTACACAAAAGTGAAAATATTAGTTTTATTATTATTTGGCTGGGAACTGCTTTTCTTGAGGTACGTAAGAATGCAGTAAATATTCCATTTTTTAGTATACGAATAATTTTTCAATTTCCGCACCCCAGCAAGCAGGCGTCCTGCCCCTCCAAAACCCATTTGTTCATCGTATGAAATCCAGGAAAGTTAAATAATATTACAAAGAGTAGGGTTGTACTTTCTCGATCCTGTATTTTTTCGTGGAAACATTTACTTGGCTTTCTCAAGAGTAAAAACCCTTTTCTAAAATTTTTGTGACGACCAAAGAAAGCGAAAAGCTGTCAAGGAACTTCAAATGTTCAAACCTATAATTACCCGCGTTCCTTTCCGACACGTAAGTACTCGCACGGTGCACTGAGTGCGCCAACAAATCAGAGATGATTTACTCACTGATAAAACCAAATTTTGCGACATTTTTAAGCTGGGTCGAATTCATTCGCCGTCTGGAGGAGAATTCTAGCACCCAGCTGCTCTGATAGGTATTTTTCCATGGTTTCTCCGAACAACACGCGAATGCCGGAGCAGTACTATAACAAATGGGCCATGGACCGCGCGCTATCTTTTCTTTCTCTTCCTTGTCCTATCCTCACTCCTGACACTAACATACAGTACATTACCGCACATGCCGGGAGACCGGTTGGTAGCTTGGAGTTTGACCTGTGGTGCACCGCTGGTGCAAGATACCTGGTTGGGGAAAACCCTACTAGCCGACTGCAGGTCGGGGCCGGATCCCGCCAATCAATGAAGATAACCGTCACCTTCCGAGGACCAATCATGCACTACACTTACGGGACGAGTGGCCTTAGCCGTTGACGCGCTCGGAATAAATAACAGTCAATTTACATTCTAATGACATTTATTAGGATTTTTTGCATAACATATTCAACATTTTTTTACTTATATGTGAAACTTTAAACACTGCTATGACATTTTAAGTCCATCTGAACATCCAACTAATATCCATCTGAGGGTGTCTCCGCACACTCTTCACTTGTGCAAATTGAGATACACGTTTTTTGCATGTGAACTTGTGACACATATAACATCTTACTGTGGTGTTTACATTTTTGGCTCTACTACACAACACCAATCGGCCTTTCCTACTGATATCATTTATTACAGTTTGCTTTCTGATGTTTGGCCAAGTAAGTTTCATATAATTGTTTTTACATTCATTGGGGTTGTTTTAACATGTACTCGCTCAACTAAATGTGGTTTTATGAGTTGTGATGATACATTTTTCAAGAACACTTTTCGAGGAAATTTCTCTGTTTTATTGAAAGAATATAACAGGTAGCTATTTATACCTGCAATGTTCAGAAGGGATATAAAATATTAAAAGGCCATCTTCGAGTCCTTCTAGTGACACTATAGACGCTGCACATTTTATCTTGCGTGTTAACTCTAAATTCTCGGCTATCCGGGAGACGCCGCGTCGTTGGCTGGGCGGCCGACGTTTCTCCTAAGCTGGGAGGTGCAGGAGAGGATAGCTAAGAAATTAGTGAGGAGCGGTCATTGTTCTCTACTCTGTTCAGATTCGAGATGCTCACTCTATTCGGATTCAGACTTTGATTTTCAGTCGAGTTTTTTTATTATTCAGGAACTGATTGCGTTCTGATTACAATTCTCGCGGGCATCGCATTGCATTACAAGTTTGAGAATATGCAGACTTCTTTTACTCAAGTTTAATCTTACGAGTTTCGACTGTTGATGCGGTTGTGAGTGACAAGTGAACAGCCTACCGCATTCGATTGTTTTTATAAATCTGTGACATTAGCACAGAACTTTTATTACCTTGCTCCACGCATACGTAGTGGGTAGGAAAGAACTTATGAAAATAACGAACCAAACGTGAGGTGTTGTTGAGAGGCGAAGAACGGTGGTAAATGGGCTCAAGAGGCGAAGAGTGAGGGATGGGCGATTGTGAGGTAGTGGAAGAGAAGACGACAAAACGACGGCGGGGCCTGAGCAGGGGAACGTCTTGGCGCCTTACCTGTAACCACAAAGGACGAACGGCTCGCTTCTCCTGCTATCTCAATCTGTATCTTCAGGTAGGTAGCCGACGGAAGCAGTGTGGTGAAAGAAATAGGGAAAGCAGTAAAAATGTATCCATTCAAAGTAATTATTGTTTTGAGAACTGTAAAATTAGCGTAAAACTATTTCATAACTTCCCCAGGTTTTAGCTCACCTGGTAAGATTTTTTTAGCTACCTCACCAGAGAGTGGATGGATTTTGCCCTGGAGAGGGATGTTATAGCTTTAAAAATAATAATTATTGTTATTGCATAAATAGCGAGCTAATAGGATCAGTGACAGAAATAAGTAAATTCATTACAGAACTATCAATGCGAGTTGGGATTGTCGGCCGTTATTTTGTATCAACAATTTTAATTGCATTAAATCTATCATTTATGAACTAGAAATATTTAATTTCGTTCCTGTATTCCCAGTCTCAATCGCACAACTTTAAGTTTGTGTGTAGAGACGGTAGATTCACCCTGGGATTACATTCGTCAAATATCTGGTAATATTCATGTTTTCGGTGGCGGTGGGCAGTCAGTCACTACATTAGTTAAGTGATTTTCTAGCCTCGGGAACACGTTCTTAGCAGTCAGACAACATCGCATCTCTTCACCCCCTAGTATCAATTGAAACTTCTGTTAATTAAATCGTAGTAACTCTTTCTTGCGACTCTGACAGAGAAAGAGGGGGAAAGAATAAATTAAGCGTTGATTTGGGCGTTTCGTCTGTTGCCCTCCCTGCGCCTCACACGTGCTCGAAGGCGGACACGCGCAGGGCGCGGGGGGTCGGCGCGGGGGCGGCGCGGAGGCCCCAGGCGCGCAGTGTGAAGAAGTAGACGAGCTCCACGAAGCTCAGCAGGCTGGCGCCCACCAGGAGACCGCACGTTCCGCCCATCGACACTGCGCACCAAACATTTACTTTTTATTTACTGTAAACGTATTGAAAGTTAAAAACTGTTGAACGTGTAATGGAGAAGTGCAATCTTTACACGTTTTCTTCAGCTCCAGTATACCTAATACTTTACTCCTGACTCAGAGTAAATGTCACAACCTTCAAATGTATGTAGAGAGGTTGAAGATGATTACCAATGAACATGCGATGAGAAATCTCATAAAACGTTGATAAATGTGGCAGATCGCGAAATAATTATTTATTTCCACGCTAAATCCCGCCCTTGGACGAGGGGTAGCTGACATGGGCTGCATGCTGACAACAGAGCTGTCCTTTGGACCCACCCACCCCACCCTCCTTTTGTCACCAATGCTAGGAGGGGATGCTGTCAGGTCAGCCGGGATAGACCCTGTTCCTCTCTTAAAAAAATACGTCAAGCATCCTCGTTTTGTGGGAGCGCCCTCCACGCTTGGACATAATTGAATTTATTGCGCGTTTCTCTCGGACAACGGGAGGGGTCGCGAGGCTCGTGGCAAAGGAGACACATGTCAACAATGAGGATATGGCATCTGCGGACATCCTTTGGTTCGTCACACACCCGCACGAGCGCACACGACGCCGAGTAGAAAGTTTATTGCTTATTTGTTATACCGACAAGTGGCTGGCTAAGACAGCTGCAAAGTATTGTCATGGACTAGAGAGGCGCAGAAAATTTCCGGCTGTTCGGAAAGATTTGGTGTTGCCGAGTATGCGACTGTTACCCCTCTCCCACACGGAGACATAACGGATAATATTCGAAAGCAATGAATAAAAAGTAACATCATTCATGTAGGAACATGATTGGTTCAGGAACTTTCGCTCGACACTGTTCTGTCGAACTCGAGTGAACCAATCATGTTGCCTTCGAAAATTAAGGTTAAATTTGCTCTTAGAACGAAAAGACACATGCTCTCGTGCTTACGTCGTGCACGGAGGTGCGATCATCGGACCTCCACATGAAGACTCCCGTTACTTCTCGAGATCGCGGGACTTAGAGAAATTTCACGCGCATGCGAACGTGTGTTATCTTGGCACGTAGCTCGGCTCACGCGTAAGGTAACGCTTACGAACAACATGCTACAACGGGCGATTGCTAATACCTTTCGTCAACATGCCGTTCATCAAACTGAAAGTTATTTGTGATGAATCGAAAGCCCGCAGGTACTTCTGGTACTCTGGTAACCCTTTTATGCACTTCAGATACACCTAATTTGGTTTGAGTGTTTTTGAATAGGAGTAAGATGAATAATTATATTTAACATTTGCCTTTGAAAAGTTTTGTGAGCGAACTTTTACTGAAGAAGCTAATACAACTATTAATGACATGAAATGCAAGAGCTAGCTTTGCTGATTATGATACCATGTTTTTAATGACCCGTTGTGTCGCCTTCCAGGTTGAGTCTCCAGCTTCTTGTTTGTTCACGCACGCACATGGCGTACAACCGCCCGCGCCGCCCCCCCCTCTCTGCCCGGCCGCTGGACATCGCCACCCATTCCTCCCGGCGCTTGCCCTTCCGTCTCTTGACACCGCACCGCCGGCCTGCCACCCTCTTAGGCGTGGCGCGGCGTCTTTCAAAACACTTGTTGGCATGTGCGTTTTACGGCCATTCATTTGCGCCTTCCGCGAAGTACAGCCACCCCAGCCAGCGGCCCCGCCATGGGTGCACCGCGCAGCCCCGACCGTTGTCTTAGAGATTTTCGGCGGCCTTTCCCACGGTGGCCCAGAGAGCCCCCTCCGCCACGCCGTCGCGGTTGCCACCCTCGCTCCAGGGAGTGGCGGGTTCTATATATTCGTGTGCACCTCCGCGCTCCAGCAGATGGCAGATTCAGGTTTAGACATGTGAAGGCGAGAAACGTGAGGACGGGACTTGTGACAGGAGCGAAGCGGACGGCATAGTTAGCATTCAGGGCCGCAGGCGGCCCACATCGCCGATGGTCGGGGCAAGGGCCGCCCATCTCGGCATTTCTTAGGGCTGATGTGCCCACATCATATGAATTGGACCACGGCAGCGCGCACTGCCTGGTCGTCGTGTCCTGGGAGACTGCAGCGTTCCCTCAGAGGCGCACTGTGCGTGCTCAGCGACCTCCGCGCAATGAGTGCCATGCCCCGGCGACAATTGGGGTGAGCTCAACATCTTCATTAGCAGATACATGTTTCTGCCTCCGAAGTGCTGAGCCAAGCTGCTCAAGCTCAGAACATTAATCAACATTATTTGAATTGAACAGTTCTAATCAGTATCAAGAGTCATTCATTGGTGGATTTTGTCATTTTAATTGCATCAGATAATTTTACAATTATCATCTGTATATTACTTTTTAAGTTTTAGATTTAATTTTTATTAAAAATTCACCGCTCGGGCCCGGCACGCATCAGTATATTTTAGATTAATAATTCTTTTGTTTTCATATCCTTTCTTAAATTGTAAGTTTACATTTTATTAATCCAAGAGGCATTATTAATTAAACGAATATTTAAGCTATTCGCTTTGTCATTCATTTCGGCCGATCCTTCATTTCCTCGTACGAGGTGGTCCTCCAGCGTTTTATTTTAGTAGCCCTCTGGCTACATCATGTGAGCTACCGGAGGCCGATATGTGTGTGTGTGTGCTGGGCGCGCCTATAGCCAACAGAACAGTCCTTGCTGTTGGCTCATCATCGTGCGTGGCGCCGTGTGAGAGGTGGGTACCAGGTGAGTACCGCGTCTGCATGCGCTCGCATGACACGGAAGCGCAGTGCGCATACATTGTTCTTTCGGCACCACAACCGTTGACCAGGAATCACCGTCGGCTTGAATTGTGCTCGTTGCCTTCACCACAAATAACACTTGTAAAGGTGTGCAGAGTTTGTTGAGTTTGGTTAGTTCGACACAGTGTCGCTGATTACGACAATAAGACCGATTACGAAGACTAACGTTCCCTGAAGTTACGTTTGCTATGGCGAGAGAGCGGACGGGCTCCACTTGCCTCGACTGGCTACGGTCGACTGAATGTCCGTTGCCTCCTGTCCGGAAGCACGGGAACCTCGGCCCCGTCGCTCAGCCTGTGCACATGAGCGCTAGACGCTCTGTGGAAAAGTGACAAGTGTTTTGTAACAATTTGCTTCCCGTGAATCAGTTACGAAAAATTTCATCCGCTCCATGGAACCGAGCGTTAAGTCTGGCATGCCTGGATGCCTCTGCTGTCGACGTAGACCGGCCAAGGCCGCATTAGGACCCTTTACACGGGGATTCTTAGTCGCGCGGGCAGGACCGTGGTTCGCAGGAGTGTGGTTCTTATTTCTGCGCGCCTCTCAACAACGATTCGAGTAAACTCGTCCGTATGATATCAGCAGAGTTCTAGAGCGCGCTCTTGTGCGGCGCGCGGTATTTCCGAGATCCGACGGTCCTCACGCGCGTGTCTCGCTGCTGCTGCCACTCTGTTGGTCTGCCACTCTGTATATATGTTCTGATAGTGAATCAGATTGGCTTAATCAGAAATGTTGTCCGTTCCCAATTATCGTAAAAGGGAAATTATAGCAGTGCTTGAAATTAGTACCACAACACTATACCAAGAGGAAATGGAGAAGAAAAAAACGCACTGTTTTGGGTAAAAACTTACAGACAAAAATATGATCGCATGCTGCTGTTGAAGGAATTAAAGGAGAGGTATTCTGATGACATCCCGTACCCCTCATTTCTAAAATTTTTATAGTATATCCAGATGTTTCAAGCTTCGGGGCATAGACTAGGGCATTCCCTAAACATGGAAGGAAACTCCCTCGCCATATCCTGACTGCAGCAACGAGTATCCGCAATTTCAAAATACCGCCCGGGTGGTCCCTATCGCAGCAAAACGCCACGTGTAAATGCGAGCCACGCTTTTGCTCGCAGAGTTCCGAACCGCGCTCTTGCGCACAAACCGAACTTCCCTTTAGACCTGCGGTTTGAAACTTGCACCTGAGTGGCTCGCCGCCCGGTGCGCGTTCAAGAACGATGGTGTAAGGGCGCCTTCCCACGTCGCCACGGCGTTCGCGCTTCCTTCAAGCAGCAGAGCCCTTCCGACGCCGCCACCGCCGCAGCCACGGCCGCACCGCCGCCCGCCGTGGAAGGGGGTGGGGTCTGGAGGGGTAGGTTTCGCCGACCCTCCGGCGACGACGAACAAAGGGACCGGAGCAGGTAGAATGCGTGGCGGGAGTTCGGCGTCGGCTGCCGCAGCAGCCGCCACCCGCTGCACGTGGGAAGGCCTCCATTCAAACCAATGCTGCGAAGCGCGCCGCGGCCGCGCCGTGGAAAGGGGCCCTAAGTTCGCCTATTGGTCTGAGGCGAACCACGCATCCGAGCGTGGGGGGGGGGGGGGCAGGTTTTCTTCCGCTAGCCGAGGGCGCGTGCCACCCTGCTGCGCCCCGCCCCTCGAGTCCGGCGCGCGCCGTCAACCCGCTACGAGCGCCTGCTTCTAGCCGACGCTCCACCAGTACCTGAGCAACAGTGGTAAATAGACTGTGTGTAACAGGCGGCTATGTCTGTGGGGCTATTTTAATGTTGAAGAAAGAAAAACTTAACTGCAGAAATGCCGCGCGTGGCTTTTAAATGTACGTAAAATTAAATTAAATTTACCGCAAATGGCGATTTGTAAACGGTATTGTTATTTTTGTATTTCATTATAAAATTCAGTTTTTAATTAAACATTTTCACTTAAAATTTTTTATGGCTTACGTTCTTTCCGGATACACTCGTTGGCCCGAATTGCTTCCTGCTCAAGAAGCTTCCTGTCAGCGCCCAATGATCACCCTTTAGAATTACTTTCAAAATTACAGGAATGCTACATAGAGACAGGTAAGTTCCTTCCTGCGAGTCGTCGGATGCTGCAAACCCCAGTTGGTCGGTGCAACGCAGACGGCTGCCCGCAATAATGTGACAGTTGCCCCTGATAGTTAGACAACACCTTATACACTGATGTTCGACAGGTAAAATATATTCTTTGAGTCAGAAAGTGACCTGCCAAACCCTGTCCATAGAGAGATGCCTAGAATTCAGGTCCAACTGTCACAAGTGTATATGTTCGAATAAAATTTAGGCATGCCCATTGAATAAATCGTCAGCATGTCTGAACATTATAACATATATTTATTGTCTTAATAAACAACACTATAGTTACACGGTAGTGAGTATGCATTTGTTACCTTAATAAATACTACAATAACAACGTAATACAACTACAGTATAAACGCTAAGTGATATTTCCCACTTAATATTCATTGGCAAAATGCGATTATCTTCAACTCTCTCTACATGCCTGTTTCAAAAACGCTCATTTAACGCTCATGCGAACCACTACTGATATTGCAGAAGTTTCTCTCTCCCCGACAGAGGACAGGAGAGTCCAGTCTACGGACGTTGCAGAAGTTCCTTTCTCCCCGACAGTGGGCGAAAAGGCAGTCTACCGGTGAAATGCGAACCAAGGGAGCAGGTGCGCATTTTTTCGTCAGTTGGCAAATGTAACTACACAAAGGCAATCTAACGTTAGCAATTCAAATCAAGTGGAGCCCTGTGCGCTCATTTTCACACGTTTGCAATCATAACTTCAAAAGGGACGACCATCATCAAGACAACGGGATTCGAGTCAACGGTTGTGGCGCCAAGAGAACACGTTTTCGTAACGAAATCTAAACTTATTCAAATATTGGTACCAAATTTTAGCAAAGCTAGCTTTTGCAATTAAGGTCATATATGTATAAAATAGTTATTAGATTCTGTAATAAATTTGCTCATAAACTTTTAAAACCACGTGCTCATACATTAATTGTCAGTAGCCATTTGATTCCTATTCATAACTATTCAAATTAGATGAATCTGAAGTACAAAAAGAGCTACCAGAGTCTCAAAATACCATTCAGGCTTCAGATTCACCAATGCCCTAGAAGTTTGTAACATTTAATCCGAACCACCTGTATTCGGATGTCATTTCGACAGGAGAGGGCGGACTCACCCACTAAGTCCAGCTTGGTGCGCACGACGTTCCGGCGAAAGCGCACCGTTGGCAGGCTGTGCAGCACCACGTACACGGGCGCCGAGGAGAAGTTTTCCCTGCGGGCAGCACGACACTTCATTTGCTTCAAAGATTGCAAAACGCCACTTACAATTAAATAGGTTATTTTTAAAATCTCGTAAGTCACTCTCTTTTTCATTTTTGCTTTTTGAGAGAAAATAGAAGCTGCAGGATAGATGCATCGTTGCATGTATAAATCTTGTAAGTCAGATGAATAGAATGACCGTGAAAACATGGCCAAGTTTTGGTTTATTTTTGAAACTGTAAGTCATTGATTTGCGGGGTACGCATGACTATGTATGTATACAATGAGTATGACTGGGAAATCACTGACAGATAGATTGGTTAAAAGGGGTGTTCAGTACCGAAATATCCTTATGTACTATCATAGAAATACATACTTCAAGTAACTGTTTCTGTCATATGAATCATGTTTGATGTAGATGCACATAGTCATTTCACATAACATTATAATAAATGTGTCAAATTACAATCAGAATCTCCAATGTGTATTTATCTACACGTTTAGGTAAACAATTTCTGATTAGTTTTTGAAATCCCGTAAGTCATAAACTTTTAAATAAGTCCAGCGACTAATATATTATTTATACAAGTAAATTACATGTCTCCATGGCATCCTTAATCAAGGTTTGTACATCAAAAATAAACACAAACAAACAAAAAAGTTCTCTATGTGCTTACGTATTCCGTTTTTCTATGTTGAACACAACTCAACAATTCCTGACATGTAGAGTTTTAAAAATAGCCCATTCAATTGACGAAACTGATTTTGCAACTTTAAAAACGAAACGAATAAGGAAACCGGAAATTAATATCAGATTGCTAAAAGGAAACAAAAAATAACACAAAAATATTCTATATACAAATTCACTTATAAGTCTTGTCCCTTGTCCCCGTACAGAATTGACCTCTGACGTGGCGAAATCGGAGAGAGAGAATCGGAAAAAGAGAACGAGTGGAATCCTGTTTCTACGAACAGGGGAATTGTGGGGGACATAGAAGGAGCCTCCACGCGAGCAATAAGCACTTACCAAGTTATATACCAAAAGCTTTTTGCCGGCGTCCCCTGGAAACGTCACTTATATAGTGACGGCCAATCCTTCTACCACCGGACTTCCAAATGTACAACGGAGCATCAGGCCCATTTCTGACGATAGTAAGCTTTAATGCTGAAGGCTTATCTAGATCTAAAGAGGATATTTTAGCATTAATATGCAGTGAACAGAAAATAGATGTACTGTGCCTACAAGAAACACACAGGGACAAAGACAGTGCCCGACCTCGAATTCAGGGAATGACTCTAGTTGCTGAGATTCCACACAAAGCCTATGGCAGCGCTATGTTCACCAGAAGCGATATCACCATCACATCCACTGACACAAAACAACAAGACGACATAGAATTCATCACAGTAGAACTCAGCAACTGCACTGTGTCGTCCATCTACAAGCCACCCAGCAGGGACCTCTCTTTTGAACCAACAAACAACCTTCATGCTCAGAAGATCCAGTTTGTGGTTGGAGATTTCAACTGTCACTCCACCTCTTGGGGCTACGACAACACAGACCCAAATGGACACAAATTAGAAGAGTGGGCTGAGACGAACAATCTATCTCTACTGCACGACCATAAACTCCCATACTCCTTCAACAGCCGTGCCTGGAGACGTGGCTACAATCCAGACCTGTGTTTTGTCACAAGTAGAGTCTCAGCTGAGTGTGAAAGAGTTGTGTACGATCCCATCCCAAGGAGCCAGCATCGACCCATTGGTATCAAGGTTTACTCGGCTGTGAAGACACACGTTATACCTTACAGAAGGCGCTTCAACTTCAGAAAGGCCCGCTGGAACGCTTTCGCCGAAGACCTGGACCAGGCTGTGGCAGAAATTCCATCAACCCCGCAGAACTATGATAGGTTTGTGCAGCGCCTGAGAGAGGTGTCATGCAAGCACATCCCACGAGGATGCAGACAACGATACATCCCTGGTGTAACCACAGAAATGAAGGATGCACTTGCAGAATATCAGCAATGCTATGAGGAGGACCCATTCAACGATGACACCATTGCACTTGGAGAGCAAATCATGCGGATGACAAGTGAAGCCAGACAAGCCAAGTGGATTGAGACCCTTGAGGGCATGGACATGACACATAGTAGCAAGATTGCATGGAACCTTCTGAAAAAACTCAGTGGTGACAAAGGAACAACTCCACACTTTGGTAAGGTAACAGCAAACCAAGTTGCACACCGGCTGCTCCTGAATGGAAAGACAGAGGGCCGAGCAAAGAAGTTCAAAATGGAGCAACAAGAACAGCCAGACCCCAAATTGCTGGAGGAACCCATCCAAATGGACGAGCTGGAGAAAGCAATAACCCAACTGAAGAATGGGAAGGCTGCGGGAGAGGATGACATCTGCACCGAACAAATCAAACAGTTTGGACCTGGGACTAAAAATTGGCTCCTAAACCTTTTTAATAGCTGCCTGTCATCGCTGTCCCTCCCGAAAGTCTGGAGGAAAGCAAAGGTCATCGCACTTCTGAAACCAGGTAAACCTGCAGACTCTGACTCCAGCTACCGGCCGATCTCACTCCTGTGCCATCTCTTCAAGCTCTATGAGCGTGTGATATTTCAGCGCATTGTGCAGTTCTTTGAGGGGAGGCTTATCCCACAGCAGGCAGGATTCCGGCCAGGTAAATCTTGTACAAGCCAGATATTGAACCTTACTGAGCAAATTGAGAATGGGTTTGAGGAGGGTGTCGTCACAGGCATGGCTCTAATAGACCTAACAGCAGCATACGACACGGTCAACCATAATCTCTTGCTCTCCAGGGTGTACAAGATGACGGGAGACAAGCACCTCACAGGTACCATCCGTACCCTCCTTCAGAACCGACGATTCTATGTCTGCTTGAATGGAAAAAAGAGCCGATGGAGAATTCAGAAGAACGGTCTACCCCAAGGGAGCGTTCTGGCACCGCTGCTCTTTAATGTGTATACAAATGACCAGCCCATCACGCCAAATGCTCTCCACTTCTTGTATGCCGATGATCTGGCTATATTGGTCAAGGATCGTTCTTTCGAAGGAGTGGAACAAGGACTGACTCATGCATTGGAGGAAATATCAACCTACTACAAGGAGAGTCACCTCAAACCAAACCCAGGGAAAACACAGGTATGCGCCTTCCATCTAAGATCTAGGGAGGCTAGGAGAAGACTGAACGTCACCTGGGAGGGCAAGGCCCTGGAACACACCAACTCACCAAAATATCTTGGCGTGACCCTGGACCGAACTTTGACATACAAACAGCACTGTCAGAATACATCATCAAAAGTCAACTCCAGGAACAACATCATCAGGAAGCTATGCAGCAGCCAATGGGGAGCAAATCCCAGCGTGCTCCTGACATCAGGAAGGGCTCTCTGCTTCTCTGTTGGGGAATACGCCTGCCCTGTCTGGTGTCGGTCAGCCCACACAAAGAAGGTTGATACATCCCTTAATGAGACGTGTCGCATTGCAACTGGTTGCATGAAACCAACTCCCATCGACAAACTCTACAGGGCTGCAGGAATGAACACTCCTAAGATCAGAAGAGCAAACCACGAATACTTGGAGAGGTTCAAACAGACCTTCGATGAGAGGCACGTAATGTACGGTCAGCTGGAGCCATCGCGCAGCCGACTCAAATCCAGGAGAAGTTTCATGAGGTTCACACAGCCAGAACCTCCAGACTGGTACCCACTCCGGGATCCTGAGACTACTGGAACCAGTCTGCCATGGAAATCCTGGAGGGCACTGAATAGGATAAGAACTGGAGTGGCCTCTGTGAAGACCAACCTTGCAAGGTGGGGCTACTTAGCGGAGGACGACATCTACTGTGACTGCGGAGAGGCACAGGACACCGACCACCTCACACAGTGCCCACTGTGCCCTGTTCACTGCACAGATGATGACCTCTGGAGGGGGAATGCACCTTCAGAAGACCTGGCCCACTTCTGGGCTGGAAAAATTTGAAAGACCGGACACGAAAAAGTAAAAAGTAAGTAAGGGGAATTGTTTCGTAGTTTAAATATGTTTGGTTGTTTTTGTGACGTGGGTTGATATTTTCACATGTTATCAATTTCACGAATGACTTAAAGAATATCACAGTGGAGTGAAATCTGTTTAAATGCTAAATTTCATTGAAAGTCTGGAGCCGCTTTTGAGAAAACGCATGTGCGTTTCTGAAAATGCCCAATTTTTAGTTAATTTAAATCACTTGTACTCACAAATGCATAATGTATAAAAATGCCCGTACTGTAAATATTAACATGTGAAATATTTAATAATTTACATTTCTGCAAGTTTTGGAAAATCAAAAGAATTCATCGAATTAATAACTTCTACCACATCAAAACATCTAAGAAGCTCAACTCAAGAGGAAAAGTCGCACTGTCCAGAACAAGATCAGGCGACACAAACGTAAGTAATCTCTTTCTAATTACCAAACATCCCCTACACTTTGTGATAGCTGCAACACTAATTTAACGATATACCACATCATAGAAAACTGCCCTAAATGCAGTCATCAAAGAGAATATACAAAACTGAATAAAGTTTAGACATTGTATTCGACCGAATATCAGAACCAATTGATCAAATTTTGGGTTGATCCGGAGTTTATGGTGCCACCGGTTCCTTTGGTTCACTGATTCGGTTCACTAATCTCGTGATTCACAAGGTTATAGTTTCGCGGTTCACTTCAATCACTGGAGAAAAATTTTGATGGCATTGATTCAAAGCATAAATATATACACAATTTAACTATGTCACTATGCCAAATAAAGTTATATATTTTTCCAATTACGAAACTTTTTGTCTTCATGACGATACATTTTAAATTTCAATTCACATCTAAAATTTCACTTCACAACACTCTTTTAAATCACAAAATTAAGACTTTATCTAGCTGGTTGAAATAGACTTGATTTACTAATAAAACAGCCTCCTAACAACACATTTAGTTGTTACTATGACCAGTGCCGGATTAACACTCTACCGGGCTCTAAGCAAAACGTATTTTCGGGGCCCTTATATATATATATATATATATATATATATATATATATATATATATATATGTGTGTGTGTGTGTGTGTGTGTGTGTGTGTGTGTGTGTGTGTGTTTCGAAAAAAATCTGTTTCACTGGCTTAGCACTAAAATAAAAGTTTTTGTCAGAAATGACTCAATTCGAAGCCGGTAGTGTAGTGATATAACTCAGTAAATTATATATAATTGGGAAATATATGTTGAAAATTATAATTTATTTAAATTGCAATAATAAATACATTTATTATTATATTCATTTATGTTATATAATTTTTACATTCAATACTGAACAATGAAAAAACGAATATAGTTTTTACATACATAAACCATTTAAAACAATCGCCTCCTGCACTTTACATTAATAAATTCTTTAATTAAATCATCAAAATTCTGTCGACGCATAATGTCTGATTCAATCGAAAGTAAAGCCAACGAGCCTAATCTTTCTTGACGCATAGTCGTTCTGAGAAGATTTTTCAATCTTTTTAATAGTGAAAATGATCGCTCCCCAGAACAGTTCGTTATCATTAATGTTAAAAATATCCTAAGAGAGATTTCAACATTTGGAAAGACATTTTTTAGTCCATCTTTCAAAATAATGTTATAAAAGTATTAAAATTTGCTGTAATAGACTCATCCTCTTTCATCTGTAAACGCATGTAACTATGGAACTGCTTTAGTTCATTCTCGAGATCCAGATTTAAGTCTTCGGGGTATGACTGTACAAGTATTTTGACATTTGACGAATATTCTTCATTGGATAAATTCGTTTCTATTAAAAAAGAAAACCTTTCTGAAATACCTTTGTACACTATACTTCTTCTTTTGATTTGGTTTTCAAGAATTTCAATGATTTTATTAAACACTGAAATGCGAAACTTCTCTCTTGCACTTAACTGAACTGATTCTTCTGCATCACCATCGTTTTCTCGTTGCTTTCTTGAAGGTCTTCGTTTGCGGATGTCTTTGTAATCAACATCAGGTAACATATTTCGGGAAGTAGCTTCAAAATTCTCAAAGTTGTCTCGTAAATTATGCAAATAATCTCTTAAAGTTTCATAAAGATCATTACAAACTTTTAAGTTAATATCTTCACTTTGAAGTTTCTTAGAAGTACGATGAAAGTGTTGTAAAATGTCATTCCAAATTGTTAGCATCAGAACAAATTCAAATTCTTGGATTTTATTGAGAATGTTTATTGCTTCCACTTTAGCATCTCCTTTTAGGTGATCATCTTTGGAGATTGATTCCAATGCATCAAGTATTTCAGAGTATGATTCAGTAATGGCTTCTGTTGCTACAGCGTGAGCTTCCCATCGTGTATTAGAAAGTTTTTTCAAAACTTTATCATTTTTAAGATGTTTTTTCAGAATGTTCCATCTATATATTGAATCAGAAAAATATGTATACAATAACTGTACCAATGAGAAAAAATTGACCGCACTCAAACAACAGTCAACTGCACTACGGCCTACAAGATTTAACGAATGTCCTGCACATGGTACAAATATTGGGTATGGATTTATTTCTAAAATCGCAGTTTGCATGCCGTTATATTCACCCGCCATATTCGCCGCATTATCATAAGATTGCCCTCTGCATTTAGAAAAATCAATTTTACAATCTTCACTTAAATAATTTAAAACTTGACTAGCTATCTGTCTTCCAGTATTATTTTCTAATTCCAAAAATGTCAGAAATCGTTCTACCGGTAATCCATCTAATGGTGACACATATCTTACTATTACACATAGCTGGTCAACATGTGAAAGATCAGGTGAAGAATCTACTGAAATACTGAAATATCCAGCTGTTTTTATTTCATCTAAAATAGCAGCATGAACTTGGGTACTCATCAGATCAATTATTTCTTCACATATAGTTTTTGACAAATAGGAGACGTTTCCTACCAAGAAAAAGAAAATATATACATAAAATATACACACGTTGAATACATTAAAATAATGTATGTTTATGAAAATTGCTCATTCAGATTTACTAGATTTTGATAAATTAAAAGATCGAATGTCTAGATTTTATTACATTAGATGAAATAAGGCATAATTTTGGGAATGTCAAAAAAATGTACAAAATTGGAACATTTATTATTATAAATGCTATTTTTTAAAACTATAATTATTATCTACAATTATATTACTACAAATGTATTTTAAAGGATGAGTAAAAAAGTAAGGCAAAACAATAGAGTTCCCAAAATCTTTACAGGGTTGGCAAACATTGCAATCTTTTTTCATCCAGTGTGTAAATATGTATATTAAAATTCGTTAAAACTATTTATAGTAAAATAATATTTTATTAAAAAATTAATTTATTTTGATGCTTTAATACCTTTACCACGATTTCCATAGTTGCAAATATGTGAAGCTAAAAACGGATCAAACTCAGCAACAAGTTCCAATAATCCTAAATAATTTCCGTTACTGGCAGATCCAAATTTTTCATTTGATCCTCGGAAAGGCAATCCACGTTCGGCTAATGTCTTGATGACAGCTCTCACTCGTTGTAGAACGTTATGCCAGTATTTGATTTCTTCTTCAACTTGCACATCTAAGTGCTTTTTCAATCCAATATCTTTTGCTCGACTTAGATATGCGAGCATAGCATCTCGGTGATTAGATGAATTTTCATGTTGATCAATGACATTGTTGTTTCGCCAATCGCTAAACCCAGTTACTAATCGAGATGCATTTTTCGATGGAAAAAGTTTACATACGAAACAATATAAAGAACCATTCGATGGCGAATACAGAAGCCATTCTCGCTTAAACTTTTCACCGTTTGCTTTTATTCCATAAAATATAGTTTTAGAACAGTATCTCGTTTGTTTTCCATCCTGGAATGTTCTGCGTGAGGCTTCTAAAGAATCTGAATGATGTTGACAACTTTCGGGTCCTCGAGCAATCCAGTAAGAAACATCCGCTTCAGCAAGTTGTTCAGTCCATGTACCGGGATCATTGGATCTATTACTTTGATGAACTAACTTTTCAGAGTTATCATTTTCATTTGCGATTACAGTCAATAAATCATCTTCAGTTTTGTCTACAGTTTCATTTTTTTTACGTCTTCCGCTTTGTCAGAATCATTTTGTAACGTCGATTCAATACCAGAAGTTGATGCACATGGTGGAAAAAATC
Organism: Gryllus longicercus; assembly: GCA_038098605.1. Lineage (NCBI taxonomy): Eukaryota > Metazoa > Arthropoda > Insecta > Orthoptera > Gryllidae > Gryllus > Gryllus longicercus. The sequence goes on from JAZDUA010000268.1 coordinate 638,724, forward strand.
TGGTTAATTTAGGTATTTTATTCGCAATTTCCTCATTTGCCTTCTTTTTTTCTTCTGCTAACTTTCGTTTTTGACATCCACTTAAATAATTTCTATTCATATTAAATGGTTAATTTAGACCTAAAATAAATTAATCTTTGATTATCGTAAAAATAAAAATGATCAATAATTAAAGTTCCAAGAATTAGAAATATATAAAATTGTTAAGAGAATTAATATATTAATGTTTAATTTAAAAATGCATATTTATAATATAATAATAAAATAATACATGTTATAACTTACTCATCAATTTCAGAGAAAATTTATACATAAACAATAAAGATGCCTCTCATTATCAGATTTACGTATGAATTTGTTTGCATATTCGATTTTATTTCAATGTTTAATAATCCGTAATTTAATCAACAATAATTTCGTCACTAAATTTGAATCATTTGTCTTGAAAATACTTTCGATAATAAAATTTTGAACGAAAATTCAGGATGATTTATGGTATGTTATCATATAAACATTTTTTTCTGTCAAGTTCGTACATGAAAACTGATTACATTTGAAAAGTGACGGCAGCGCTCTCGGTAGAAACGGTTGTAACTAAACAATGAATTGCGAATCAATTGACCGGCAAATTTAAAGTAGTGCACAACAAAAAGCTATACTTCTCATAAAAATCTAGTGTTTCAATTAATACGTTTTGTAGTCAATTGTAAAAAATAATAGTGTTTATTTTTTTCATTTTAAAAATATAATTTTCAAAATTGTATGTACATAACCAACGAGTCCGATTAAAATATAATTTAATTACAAAAAATAATTCAAAATTGATTATTCTATTTTATATTAATTTTGTTTATCAATGAAATTTGAAAAATTAAAAAAAAAAAAAAACATTCACCGGAATCGGGGGCCCCAATCTCTCGGGGGCCCTAAGCAACTGCTTAGTTTGCTTATGCGGTAATCCAACACTGACTATGACTACAAAATTATTTACTTCATAATTTTATGAATCGTCAAATAGTGAAGAATTTTGTGGCGTGGATTTGCGTGTTTCATTGCCATTTCAAGTTCCTTTTTAATTGTTTTGTGTGTCTACCGAGATGGAAGGTATAAATTCAGAATTTTTTTATGAATTGCGCCGAAAGGGAAGTTTGAATGTGATTCAGTGGCGTCAGAAAGTGGGTTTGCTTGCGTCTCGACGTGTATATAATGTATGCAAGAATGAAATGAAGTTTATTGAGAGAAAGGATAGAACAGATGGTTTTGAGTGTATTTGTAGAGTCAGAGGCCAGAATGGTCATTGTGTGAAAATGTCTGTACGAAAGGATTCTTGGTTTGAGAGGAGACGTATTAATTTACTGAACTTTAGTTCATAAGAAGTAAAGAGTGTGTATTTTTTCAGATATAAGCAGATTTGGTGATACGTTGATGAATCATTGAAGTTTTTCGTGTTATAAGGATGTTCTACGTAATTAGTGCAGATATGTTACACTCATTTTACTACCATAGTATTTTTAATACTCTAAAAATTCTATAATTTCAGCGATTATGTGAGTTAATTTTTTATATTTTTTCTAATAAAATACTGCTATCTTTGACATATAGTATTTGTTTGAAAAAATAGTTTGGTTGATTTTATATTATTAAAATGGGGGGTTTGGGGGCGATAGCCCCCCAATAATAAAAATGTTTAAATAGAAAGTGTTAGTGAAATATGCTGCGAATTCTAGAGCATATAAAAAAGTGTTAAGTAGATAAGATGCTTTTTTTGGTAATTAAATTTTGGCTTTGAGTAGTAATGATAGTTTAAGTAGCATGTGAGTGTTAAATAGAAATTATAATTCTTGCGATAACATAGTGACCATTACAACATGCGAACAATAAACAAGGATTCAGTTCAGTGAGTCGATTCCCCTCTAGTGAACCGGATCAGTGAACCAAAGGAACCGAAGGAACCGGTGGCACCATAAACTCCGGATATACCAAATTTTGTGAAAATTGTAATATTCCCAATGACATATAATTCAAACTTTGTGTTTTAGTGTGTATGTTTGAATTGTACTCAAACTGTTTGTTTGCACTCGTATCTGATTTACAAATTGTATTAAATCTGTTATGGAATCCAATCTGTTTGTTTTAAGTATTTACAATATGTATATATTATATTATTATTGTTAACTCAATGTACTAGTATTGAGTGGCTAATGTTGCAATCTTAGTTGTCTATGCAACTACAAATAAATGAAACAAAAGATTACATCACAATAACGTTTGTTATGTTGTGTGAAATTGAATATATCTGGAACAAAATGACAATGTATCGTTACTTGAGCACAACGTAATTATTTTGTAGAGTCTAATAAAATGTTGCGCACAAAGCTAATACGATCAGCCGGACCTCGGTTCATACCTCACAATATAGGACCTGGCTTTATTCTTCTATATTCTTAAATTCATACTTCCGTTCCACCGTTAGTGAGCCGTAAAACTGAGAAAATGTGAAAAAATGACCTTGGGGTGGCAGTGAAGGACAGCTGGGAAGTGGATGGAGCAAAACCGGTAAGTTGGCCTAAAGAAATGAGAAACGTAACTAGTATTAGAAAATATGTGCTATACTGTAGCACCACTACAGAAGTATTTGAAACGCAAGACTAAGTCTTCCAAAACTTCTTGAAATACAAATTAATCAAATATATTATTAGTATTAGCCAACCCATCCCATTGAGGGCAAGAGCCATGTGCCTTTTGCAGGGAATGTTGAATGAAGTGATTGGGTGATGATAAGGGGTGAAATGACTAGGATGATGGTGAGTGGTGACAAATGGGATGGTGGGAAGTGATCGTGGCATATTTTAACCATCCCAGCATTCGTCTTATGAACGAGGGATACCATAAAAAACCGTTCAGAATGGCCGGTCCGGGGATCCAACCCGGACCTCCCGACTGCGAAGTCAGCACTGAGCCACTTGGATCGATGAAATATATTAAATAAGATAAATAATTTAATATATTAAGTAATGTATGCAATGCATATGAAGTTATTCTTTTTATTTATTTCTTTAACTTTAAAAATATTATCAACGAATATTTAATCAGCAATTTTTGTTTTATCTAGTGTGGCAGGCAGGCTGAACGCGCTGCTGAGTACACGCCATTGTCCGTCCAAGGAACATACACGTAGCTCTCCGAGAGGATGTCGTTGATCTCCTGGTCGTCGCAGCCGTGTGCGCAGTTGCAGGCGAGCCCAGCGCCGGCCACGTCGTCCGCCGATTTGATGAACATCAGCCGCGGCTCGTTCTTGGTCAGGCACTGGAGGCCCGTCAGGTTACACACGTCCTTTGGACCTGCCCCCAGCAAACGGTTCATTAACACATTTTGGGCGCCTTAACGTCTAGGGTCATTGTTAGCCTCGGAAACACTTCATGTAACATGTAGGATGGGGCAGGAGAAGTCACGTCTCAACAAAGAGGAACACCACCACTCGCAGGGATATAGTACTACACAGTACTATATGAAGTCACGTCTCAACAAAGAGGAACACCACCACTCGCAGGGATATAGTACTACACAGTACTATATGAAGTCACGTCTCAACAAAGAGGAACACCACCACTCGCAGGGATATAGTACTACACAGTACTATATGAAGTCACGTCTCAACAAAGAGGAACACCACCACTCGCAGGGATATAGTACTACACAGTACTATATCCCCGCGAGTGGTGGTGTTCCTCTTTGTTGAGACGTGACTTCTCCTGCCCCATCCTACATGTTGGCTTGTGACGTTTTCCCTTCCTTATATCCCTTTTATCAGAGCATCGCCTCAACCGGAACAATCTCTATCCTTCCAAATGCCCTCTAAACACGTGTGGTAGCGTAGAGATTGCAAAAGTAGGGGCATGTATTTAAGGGGAGAGAAAGGACGAAGATGATGAAGGAAAGATCGCTAGCGGTTGATGGCCCGTTTGTCAGAGTACTGCTCCGGTATTCCCCTGTTATTAATCGGAGCAGCTGAGGAAAACAACCTGTCAGAGCAGTCGTCCACTAGAATTCCAAACAGCGAGGAAATTTGTCCCAGCGCTCTAGCAAGTCGTTAAAACCCGCTGCCGTTTGGACTCGAACCTTGGAACCTCCCAGTCAGAAGCACTGACTTAGCGATAGCCAACGAAGCTCGGGTTTCACTCAGATTAATTGTTGCTGAGGCTGTGCTTTAAAGTTTTGTAAATGTATTTTTATTTGACTAAATAATGAACTTTTTTGACTGTATGTTATTTATATTATCCTACAATTGGTGACATCCAGTAGAATTAAAGTTAGAGTTCTGTATAAATTATGTATTCAGTGTGAATTATGTAACAGTAGGGCTACGTGGCATATTCCATATTTTTATTTATTATTGTAATGCAATATGCTCAAAACAGCTGCAACGTAAGGGTAAATGTGCCTATAAATATCGCATTCGAAAAATGATAGGGCAAATAATTTTAACTTCTTTAACCTAGAGATACAATTAGGACAGCCAGCGTAAAATAAACCTAAATACAGACAATATAACGTATGTAATTGTAAATAGTGACATTATTTGCAAGAAATTTTGTATTTAATTACCTGATTAGTACTTGATATAATAGCTGTTACGGCTACTTTTTCTGATTGAATTTTAAGCGTATTAGAAGAATCTTGCTTGTACTCCCTTCGTAATGAATTTAGCTAAAATGCAGTTTGTGATACGATTCGTTATCGTGCGGGAACGCATACGATTCGTGTACGCGGAAGTATACACGGAGGAAAAACTTATGGGGTAAACTGGACCCAAAGCAACGAAATTGAGGTTTTACTGTAAAATAAGAAAATATACGTGCCGAATTATTTTTAAGATGTTTCCCAGAAAATGCGTCGGTAATTATGCGTTGGACATGCTCAAGAATGTTTTATGTTATCTCGGGAAAGAGCGTCGACCATCCAGCCTGAGTCCACGTTGCAAGTTCTCAGCGATATCAACAGCGCGCGTGAACGAATCGTAACACAAACTGCATTTCTACTATGAGCTACCTATCTTACGAAATAAAACTATTATATATTGCTTGACCATACCGTAACTTTCGTTACCAATATGGCAGCGCCCGCACTTGTGGCGGCTACATTGGCAAATACAGGAAGAGATTGGTCGGTATTACACTGTAAAATATATTTGACAAATATCTTTGATGAAGAATTTTGTGGGAGTTCTTTCAACTTTGACAAAGGAACGTTCGCAAAGAATTCTCACAAACGTATTATATTTCGTCCAATATTTTATGTACTTTTCTTGCGATTCAAGATGGGCGATGTACAAATAGTTTTTTGTGCTACTTTATGCTTAATAATAACTAATCTATGTTTAATACTTAAGAAGTAAAAGGTAAAGAGGAAACTTGAGGGCGAGGCTATAGAACAACGCTATGCTATTCATCCATGGTAAGGCCGTGGGTCGCACATTGTAAAGCATTAATTAAAGAATTTCGAAATGAATTAATTGAGGTTGGCCGAGGAAACATTAAATTTTGTTTGTCGTTATTCTTCCTTCTTTCGAAATTAGGTCCTCTGATTTTAAAGAATAAAAAAATTCGTGAATAGGGCATTTTCAAAACGTCATATTTTCCACTTCTGGGACAAATGTGTCATACGCATCAAGTCGTTTGGTTCTATTTTTGTAGTCCCGATGGAAAACATTACAAAAACATTCAAATTGCTCATACTTGACAATTAAAACTTTGGATGAAGAAATACCCCACGTATATCTTATCTATCGCATGTCATTTTACCAAATGATTGATAAAACTATCATATTTTCTTTTATAAAAGATCTGTGACAAATATCTTTCTATCTTTTACCGTGTAATACCATTCGTAGGGGCGACCAGGGATCTCAACATTATAGCTGGATGCATGACTGCAATGCGTTGAAAGTCAGCGTGGCGATCGTTTTTCGTTACGTTAGCTGCGGTGAACGCCTACCAGACAGACTTTCTTCCGAGTAAAATGTGCCTTGTATGTTGTTAGTGGTGCTTACAATCGTCTGTGAGCGAAAATGCCAGCGTATTACGTAGCATTCGGTTGTAAAGATCGCCAAGAAACTGTAAACTAGATGCGAATATTATTGGATGAGATATAATGTGGTAGCCATTTCTTTAATAAAATCGTTTAGGTATCCGACATTTTATTATTTGCTATTGGTTTATCTAATGAAATTATTAAAGTTATGGAAAACAAGAACACTTCCCTCCGTGTGTTTTCAAAAAATCCCCAAGAAATGAAAAACTAGATTTTGTTGAAGTATTGTACGTAAACTGCAATTTCAAAGCATTAAATATTGGTTACTTTCAACTTCTCCTTAGGTTTTAGTGAATATAAAAGAAAATAAATGTTTGAAATTGGAATGAGACACTAATTCCTGCTATTTGGCTTGGAGGTAAGTAGAGCAGAATAGACGTTCACCTTCATAGCGACCGTCACCTCTCTGGTGGCGACTCTGGGTAGATTCCCGTGGAACACACCGACTAGCAAGGCCGAGGATTGGTGCTTCGAACAAGTATTATATTCTGTATACACAGGTGCGCATCCACGGGGAGGGAAATGAGGGGAATCCCCCGCCCCTAACATTTTTGAGTAACTATTAATTTTAACTTGTCACGAAACTTTCAATCAAAAATATTTTCGGATAATCATTCAAGCGAATAAAATCGTTTCGCAGCATGACCTGAGTGTTGTCTGCGACATTTCACAAAACCTGTACTATGACACATTCGACCAAAATATTTGAAACTTCACCTCCCAAAATTTGTCTCTGTATCCACCCCTGGTATAGAGCGATTTTTATAAGAATGAACCGTTTTGAGAGCTAGTGCTGGCAACATAACTGAAGGTTCTGTTGTCATTGTGTCCTTCAGGACCTTTGACTCCTTCCTCCATTCGTTCGTTTGCAGTTGGCTAACTTGTAAATGGCTTCGACGCTTCCTTTTGTGATGTCCTTGTGCGACAAAAATATGGTGCGCAACGAGACACTTTTTAGACCTATTCCCACATGTGTAATTATATTCCAATATGTCATTAGTGCGACCCATATTAAAATATGGCGCGGTATGTTGGGACCCATACAGAATTTTGCAACAAAGGAATCTAGAAAAGGTCCAGCGTAGATCATCAAAATTTACTTTCAGGGGTACCAAGAATAAAGGGGTATGGGAGTCGCTCGAAAGGAGGAGATTAAAGTCACCTCTCTATTCAATGTATAAAGCGTACACAGGCCCGAGTGTGGAAAGAAATTCAAAGTCGATTAGGGAAACCTACATATTTCGGCAGAGCGGATCACATGCACAAAATTCAGACAAGAATTTAGAAAACGGACGTTGGGAAATATTCATTCGCGAATCGCACTATTACGGACTGGAACAGTTTGCCTGTGACAATCTTCGATACCTTTCCTCAAAGTCTGAGCAAATTTAAAAATAAATTAGTTTCTTGAATGTAGATATGTGTGTTATAAATATATTGAATAAAATTGAGTGTAATTAACTATGTCTTCTATCTAATTAAGTATTATTATTATTATTGTTATTATTATTATTATTGTTGTTATTATTAATGTTATTATCATTATCATTATTATTATTATGTGCAGTGCAGAGGCGTGAAGGGCAGTGTCGTTATGAAACTGAGAGAAACGAGTGTGTAAGAAAGACATTACAGCTCGCTGTATCGCAGTACGGTGAAGTGAAGTGTGGTGGACTTCTATGAAAGATTGCACGGTGAAATGTGCACGTGAATTTGTAAAGTTTGTAGATTTTGTAAAGTTATTAAGTTCTCTAATGTCCAGTTAGTGTATTCTGCCACCAAGTTCTCACACTTAATTGCAGAATTATTAATAAATCTAATAATAATTTAAAATATTTTCTGGACTCACGTACGTGCATATACCTGAGCGAAACTCTTACACATCTGCGTAGTGATGTCTTGACGGGAGCCGTAAACTAACATTTTACGAAGAGGCGCGGCTGAGCAGCTGTCACGGAAGAGGAATACGTCTCTGAATTACACGCGAAGTTCACTTGGGCTCATTCTTAAAGAATCGCTCTACATAGGTGGCGGAAGGGTTGGTGTCGCACTGACCGGCTCGCGGCGTGAGCGGGCTGACGCATCCGCAGAGGCGGCGCTGGGCGTCGGCGCGGCACTGCACCTGGCAGCCGCTGAACGAGTACTTGGGGTAGGCGGGCAGCCCCTGCGCCTGCAGGCGGCAGCCGCGCTGCGCCGTCGACGTGTGCGCCACCTCGGGGTCGTTCTCGACCTCCTTGATGCTGACGAGCAGGCGGTAGAAGGAGCCCGGCGACACCAGCTGCATGTGGCGCTCGTTGGTGTTGCGCGTCGGCACCTCCTGCCGCGCCAGCACGTACATCTGCGCGCACACAGAATAAACGTAACTAACTTCTCTTATGGATTACGGTACTTCCACTGCTGTGGTCGTTGGTTCCCGGAGTACAGCGCATGACATAACCCGGGAGGTGGCGGTGTTTCTCCCCCACCGGCACTTGAGATGTGGCGACGACCTACACGTTGCATTGCGGGAGCTTTCCCTCTCTTGGGATCTCCTCCAGAGGGCTTCCTCCCAACCAGTACAAGCTCCCGACAGGCCCCCTGTTATGTGTGTTAGTGCAGGACATGTATGGTGAGTGTAGTCAGAATTCGAGTTTTGTAGGTCCCTGAATCCGAAAAATTGATTGATCGCAAACTGCCTTTCTGTCCGTCTGTCAATCTATCTGTCTGTGGTAAACGTTGGCGACAAAACCGTTCAGCAGACTTTTTCCAAAACTGATATTCCTCGGACGATTTATAATATAACACAACCCTCTGCGTTTGAAATGGATGTTTTGCATTGGGAAAGTACATTAAAAAAAGCTGGACCATTTGACAATTTTCTAAAAAATGGCTCCAGATATTTGGATTTTACTTTGATTTTGTTTAGTGTAGTGATCTCGTTAAAAAATGGGACGTGTCCGATTTTCATTAAAAACCATGATTTTTTGAAAATCGCAAAAGTTAAAAGAAATCGGCGTGTATATGTATCGAGTTTTCGGCGCATTCTCTGTGATTTCGAAAATTATAAACAACCACAAAAAATTAAATAGAAAAAGTAAAATATTGATGATATGGATTTTAGTTAAACGAATTTGTTCTTTAAACAAGGTCATACAATTCTTTTTATATATCAGCTATTTATTGTAATTATGCAAATTATTTCGTATTCCCAAATTAGTATTTCCCGTGCTCCATTTGCAAGTCTCAGGAGATAAAGAAAAATACAAAGCCCCACACAGTGCCCAGAATTCCTTCTCATTGTTGGGAGATTTTATGGATGTACGAAAAGAAGTTTTAAGTCTCAATTGTTTATTTATATATGTACCTCAACAGTTTCAGACGGACAATTATTATATTATACCCATTTACATACATCCCTATGTTTAACAACGTTTCGGAGATCTTTGTGGCTCCATCATCAGATAAACTCACTGTAATATGCAAATAATAATATATAAAATGTAAAAAAGTACAAATCGAAACAGCTTAGGAATGAGTTAAATTGAATAAAAACAAATAAAACAGATAAACTCACCAATCATTGTTCCGAAAAACAAACCATCACAATCACATACTACATTCGTGTATTTAAAACCTCCATGTTGAATGAAGTCGTAGGCTTCCGCGGCAAGTCATGTGCATGATCTTGGCTGTCTGGGTGACGCCGCGTCGAATGACCGCAACTGCCTCTTCAACAGGGACCATGGTGAAGAGTGATGTACGTCAAATCTGACAAGGGTGTCCGTTTCCTCAGCAGCCTCCCTTGCAGCAGGTCTATGAAGTGGCGGGAGTTCCTGACAGCTGACGCAATATCCTCTGTCAGATGGTGTAGCATGCTGGCCACGTGGCGGGCCAGCGGATGCGTTGGGGAGTTCACGGCCCTCACAATTGGTCGTAGGGGTTTATGGGGCTTGTGGATCTTAGAAGAGCCGCACAGCCGTGGCATGACGCTGTTTCCTTCTTTAGTCACTGTCTGATTTCTAGCACAATGACGTTGTTGACGCGACTTCAGCTCGAACTGGATGAGACGAACGCTCCGTTCCAATTAAATCCACTCCGGACGTCGCGGCCAAACTCTGGTGCGAGCTAAGGACCGGGTACGCGCTACCTTGCAGCTGCGGGCGCAGCTACATCGGCAGAACGGTGGAGGAAAGATTGCGCGAGCACATCCGCCACTTCAAACAGGGGAATGTCGAACGCTCCGCTGTCGCCCAGCATGCTTGGGAAACCGGGTATGATTTCGTATTTGAGGGGGCCAGAGAAAACCAATGGTGGCCCAGACGCGACAAGGAAGCGATGGAGACGCCTCCATAATATTAACGTCGACGCAGGGTTCGTAATAGTCGCGGAATCTTCAGCCACTGCTGCCCAAGCAGCAGCGAAACCCACGTGCTACAACTGCCGCAGACGTCTCCGGGATGCTTGCCGAGCTCTTCGCTGGGATGAACGTGGTATTCTAGGCGCCACCACCGCCCGTGGGGCGCCTCTTTCCTGATCGGTACACCTGTGAGGCAGCACTAGGTGCGCGAGCGCGCGCCTCTCACTACCCGCTGCCTCTTCTATTTCTCTCTCCGGGAAGTGACGCCGTAGCGACGTGGCCACCGATCCGGTCTGCTCAGACAGCAGCACTGAGCCCAAGGGCGCCCATGGTGGCGCTACAAAAGGAGCGGCTGCTAGAGCCCCTAGTGGAGGCGAAATCAACCCGTTCCTCACTCCGCCCAGCGAGCAGCCCGGATTGGTCAGCGGTGCTTCGCCAGGTGCGTTCCCCAGCTCCTGCTCTCCGCGGATTGAGGAAGAGGGCAGCATTGTGGCGCTGGCAGCCGTAGAGCAAACGCCACAGCGCGCGAGCTCCGGATCAGCGCCGCTCCCCGATCCGGGAAACGCGGCGGGCACGTCGCCCGCCGCCGTCTCCCCATCGGCAAAGCGCCCTTTCCAGCGCGATATTCCTCGGAACTGGAGCAAGTGCAACATGCACGAGCTGCAAAGCCACAACAGCGCCTCCAGCAGGGCGAGAAAGAGGAAACGCGCGGGAAGGACGACGGGTGGGCCAAATCAGGCCTCCGACCCACCCGCTAAACTACCAACTCCTCCACAAGAACAAGAAAGCTCCGTCGGTGCAGTGAGTGCGCCAACAGATTCTGGGTGTCGAGCAATCTGACGGCTGGCAACTCGTCTCCGGTAGCCAGCGCAGTCGGCCCGCAGCCGGAAACACTTGGACGGGAACCTCCGCGCAGGTTCCGTCCGCGGATGCCCTCCAGGTGGACGCCTCACGTCCACCAAAAAGACCGTACAAAATACGTCTGAGCATCACCTTAGACAAGGTCTTAAAGCACGGCAAGAACTTGGACCCTGATTGGGCTACATTGCGAAGGTCACCAGCTAGCCAGTCAGACAAATCTGCCTGCTGGAGGAAATCGTGGTCGCCAGAAACCACGATTCCGGTGTAGCCAATGGTGCAATAGGCACTGAAACGCGGTGGGTGGAAGTGCCCACAGGAACGTTCGCCGTCACCCTCAGTGACAGCGCCGCGTCGTGGAAAATCTATCTATTAAAGCAACTAGAATCTTTCGCAATCGAGGTCCAAAGGGAAAAGTGGGCCAGACCTCGATTAGGCATGCGATGCTGCCGATGGGGCCACATCGTACGCAATTGCGAGTACGATGTGCGCTGCACGGGCAGTCGCCTCTGCACGGGCGAGGGTCACCCTGCAGGAGACGACAAAACGCGGAACGGCGCATTGCCCAAAACGCAGAAATTTTAATTTAAAGCCCGTCTGCTGCAATTGTAAGTAGCATCACGCTGCATCCTTCACAGAATGCAGCCATTGCACGTTGCCACCGCGTCCTTCAGATGCGCGTGCAATAGGAACCGAGGGAGACCCTCACGCCACGAAGTTCCTAATAAGAACTCTGCTCCAATTATAAATATAGCCTAAGAATGAACGCGTGTGAAAATGAACCAAAAAGAAAAGGAAGAAACAAGAACAATATAAAGAATTAAATTAAACATTATAAAGAGATAACAAAACTTAGCAATTTCCAAAGCGGAAATATAATTAGTTTTAAGTTAGTATAAGTTAGTTTATTTAAGATACCGCCCTAGCAATCTGCAAAAGCCTCATCGGCTGCAGGAAAATATGTATCCCCAACTTAAATAAATTCTCGCCTCTCCCGGGTAAATGGAGAGGGGATAAAAAAACCCGGCGCATACCAGCCCTGAGGAAGACCACAAGATGGTCGAAACGTTGACAACACAGCCTTCGACGCGGCGTCACCCGGACAGCCAAGATCATTCACAACCTTCATGTTGTTAAAGTTGGTTGAAGCTACCCAGTGAACAGTTAGGAACAAACTGATAAAAAAGCCGATTTTTGTAGTTGATGGTTAAATGGGGGAACCAGTAAAGCGAACTGTTTAAGTCATTTACTCTCTGTCAGATGTCTAACTACTCTCGTCAACAAAAAAAGATTTTGCCCTAAATTGGATAACCTCATACCTTAATCATCGATCTCAAAGAGTATAAGTACTGCACTAATTTATTTATATTTCCAATTCTTTACCAATTGAACACAAGATCCCGCAAGGCTTGATCTTGACCCATCGCAGCTAATGCTCGTACGTAAATTTGTTTTTGTATTAGCAGTACTGATGCAACGCTGGGCTTTTGTTTCGCAGTGAGAGTCAGTGCAGCAGGTGTATTCTCTGCTTATTTTTTCGTCCATTATATGAAGTAGTCGTCTTAAGTAATTGCAAATTATCGGATCCATTCCCAGTCACATTTCTGCGACATTGCAGAGAACCATCATTAGTTGGCATATATTGCTTCATCATACCCATCCGGTGCAATAAAACACTCACCATGCTCTGGGCGAGAACTTCGAAGTACAGAGTGGCCGGGCCGCTGGCGCGGTTGGACGCAGTGTTAAGCACGCTCACGGGCCTCCTGTAACGCAAAGAAAAGATAAAAGACACTACGCATCCCACAAAGGATCGGCGTAATAAGCATGAGGTCACGCAGGTTCTTTGACGTCGAAACGGGACAAATACTAGTGTGGCGTCTTTGCCGGGGCAAATAATTACAGACGTGAACGGCTTGTAAATATTTAGTATTTATTAGAATAAAGATACTCCGACACCATAACACTATATACAATATTTACAATTAAAGTTAACCGTTACAAGAAGGAACCTTCCCTGGTTACCACCACCGCTGGCCCGATAATTAATTACCATCCCCGGTGTGATGCACCAGTACCTTACGCGAGCATACATGCGAGTATGCCGCACCTGCCGTCACGACGTAGCACGCCGGCTTCGATTCCCCGCCTCGGTAGCCTATGCATTACAATGCAACGCCGCGCACAACCCTCACGACGCCCTACCGACGCGCTCACACCTGAAGAATCAGAAGAATAGAAGGAAGCTCTTGAGTCGGAATCCGCTTTTATACCCTCTGGCAGGCTGACGGAAGCGCGTCACCCGCAGTGCCCGCCGCCGCTCCTCCGCCGGCTTCGGGGTTTCCAAACCTGCACCCACGACACGGCATTCCTTCCAAAGCCTTTGTACAGCTGGCGTCACTTCCGCCAGCGCTGTCCACATGGCTGATATAGTACGTTTGTGCTGGCGACAGATATGACGCCACACTAGTATTCGCTCTAATTGTCCGCCGCTCTCAACGGCTAATTTCTACTGTACCTCCCTTTCCTTTTTTTATAGTTTTATGTACTATCTAATTTGTTACATACCCGCGCTTTGGGGCCTAACGCTCCCCACGATTGTGGGGACAAATTGTAACATAACCCCTCGGTTTTGCTATCAGCGGCCCCACGCGAGCAGTAATTATAACATTACGGGAAGTATGTAATAATCACATCTCAGGCAATCCAACTCACCTGGCTCACCCTGTATTGCTGCTTTTTGCAGTTTGCCAAGCTGCTTCAAAAAGGGGTGGGGATGGCGACGTGCGTGTTTTTAAGTGGCGGCATACACACGCAGTGCAACACTTGCAGGTGCAGGAGCTGCATTGTTGCAGCACATTATAAAGAAAAGCAAAAATAATTTCACGCAAATTTGTCTCGATCACATCGAAGTGAACTTCCAATTTTTGAATACCAAATACAGCGATTGGAAGCTGTTCACCAACCCTTCCTTGAAGTACTGGATGAATCGCATTTGTATTTGGTGCAAAACCTGGGAGAGCCGGAGAGAGTGCTAGTTGGAAATTTTTAGTAGATTTTTTTCGGTTATTTAAGGGGATGTGCAACCCGTGCATCAGGGTAATGGCAGACTCATGGCTGTTTTAAATCTGGTCTACCAAACAATAATGGTGTGGTGGTTATATTAACTTCAAATATTCAAAATTAAAATTAAATTACAGGATACACCGAATTTTGAAAAATATTTTAACAGTAATTCTGTAAGCTTTGGAAAGTTCAGTTCACAAACAATTTTGGATCTAAACGGTTGTATCGCTAGAGATGCAAAGGTCATAAAACTTTGTGGATAATTTACAGATATTTATCGTACAGTTTATCAGGGGAAAATATTTTTTGCATAAAACTAATAGTATTGTATCTCGATAGCAGAGGCCATAAACGCAACAGCACCATCAATAACATTTTTTAAAAACTGGATTTAACCTGTTTTCTCATACACGCTCCATTTTATCACTTCATTATTGCTGATACTAGAGGTGATAAGCCGATCCGGTGGCCGAGATCGCTAAGGCAGTAGTGCCGTAGCGATCTCGTACCGAAAGATCGCGGGTACGAGTCCCGCCTCGGGCATGGTTGTATTGTGTTCGTCCTTTCACCCCTATCATCATCATCATCATCATCATCATCATCATATCAGGGAAGGCAACGGGAAACCACCCTGAATAATTTATCCCAAGAAAACCCGTTATGGGTCACCTAACTTCCGTATATGGAAGATAGGACCAAAGAAGAAGAAGAGGCGATAAAGAAATAAAATTATTTTGTTTCGAAACTTTCTTTCACCGGCTTAGGCGTCTCAGGGCATTAATTCATGTCACTGCAGTGTCTATGACCGGGAGGTTCTAGGGTTCGAGTCCCGACGGTGGCAGGCTTTTCGGCACTAGCGACGTAGCTAGGTCGAATTTCAGCTGCTCTCTGGAGGAAATACTAGCAACCGCTACTTTGATTGATACTTTTCCGTGGTTTATCCGATGAACATCGAATGCCGGAGCATAACCTTAACAAACGGGTGAGGAACCGCGCGCGATTTTTCCTTCCTCTTCCATGTCCTATCTTTATACCTTACGTATACACACACACACACACACACACTTATATACTCTACAGTACTCACACTCTGTGAGACCAGTCTGGAGCTTAGAGCTTGTTCTGGCTGGAGCGACGCCCCGCTGATGGGACATACCTGGTTGGAGAAAACCCCCGCTAGCTGTCGTAAGTCGGCGTTGGATCTTCCCTTCCAGCGAGGGAAGACCAACGCCACCTCCACAATTATCACTACACTTACGGAACTGATGAACTTAGCAGTTGACGCATCCGGAATCAGCAATCAATCAATCGAAAATCTCACTACCTGAGATATATTTCAATAACGGAAGATCTTCCACACACACGATCGCCACAACGTCGCTCGCTGACTAACGACCGGCGCTACTTGGAAGCTCGTTCCACACAGTGTGCGAAAGAAGGACAGACAGATGGATTTTCTTCCAGAACGGTCAACTTTACACAACAAATTCATAATCAAATTTAACTGTTGAATCAACAAAACTAACATCAAATGAAAATAAATTGATGAAAACATCATAAATAATGCATTCAACATCATCAAGATTGACTGAATTGTACTTTCAATAATACGCAAAATTCATAAAATTAAGTTGCAGATAGTTTCGGGGGAAGACAGAAAATTAGTAATCCTTTCGGCGCGTCGCACTCTTCGGCCAGCCCCCTGTATTGTAAGCCGATTGTTTGTTTCGCCTCGTGGTGCGAAAACAACGGAGGCTTTATGTGGAAGCATAGCGATGAGCCACCAAAGAGTAAACGCAGCAGAAGGGCTTAAGAGCGCGACATGGTGCCCTGCTTGGGAGCGCAAGACACGCCGGAGAGCGAGTTCGACGGGCGCTCTTTGATTTGAAAATGATTTCATACACATTGGTATAGCTGCAATATCTTAAATATTGAATGTCATTAAATGGAAAACCTATATTCCAAACACATGAGAATGTTCCGGTTCAGGGGGTTGTGCGCCGATGCAATCTAAGCACGAGCCTCCACTGCCCTACATTCAGTAACGCTGATGCGGAGAGCCGAGTCAACTAGTGTTGAGATGTAATGTATGTGGTCGGGTCCAGGGACATTGGCACACGCCCCCCTCTAGAGGGAGTTGCTTGGTTATATTCGAGTTTACTCTATTCAAAGTCAACTGCAAATCGCAAAATAAACTTATCGGGTTACGGATCTTCTCGTGCATCGCAAAAATAAACCCTCGAATAAGGACCCGAACAACATAACGAAGAAATTACGCCAATAATATTTAATGAGCTACAACGTACTCAGTGTGGATGCTGTTGAAGGCGTAGCACAAGCCGATCTCGGTTTCCATGGGCAGAAAGTGCTCGCAGCACGGGAAGGGCACGCCGTTCCAGGTGCACGCAGTCAGCGTCTCTTTGCAGGATCTCCGGTACTGAAAGACGCAGACGACACCTTAACACTGGGTGTGTAGCAACAGCGCTTACACTTTTGTAACTGTTACATAATATTATATTGCTACTTCAACGTACAAAAGTGTTTCCGACATGCACCAATATTTCCCGGGAATAGGACGCGAACTTAGTATTTCAGTTCTGCGGGCCTTTTAACGTATTGAGTTATATCTCAAACTAGAGTTCAAATGATACATTTCAGAAAGTTCTCAACGAAAATAAGACATGGCTCCTACGTTATAGGCGTACTTTCATATATTCGAGGGAAAAAATTAAAGAAAAAAATCGGAGCCGTTTTCGAAAAAAATCGAAAATGTTGATATGGCATCATAACTAAACTAAAGTCAAAACTAACAATATCCATTGAAAATTCCAGAAGCCACGCTGATTGACCACGCCGAATAGACCGATTGATTGGAGAATATCAAATTTGATGCTCCTGTGAACGGTTTAAGCTCTAGCGTTTCTTACAGAGACAGTCGCTTCGCTGAAAACTCCGTTTTCGGTATCAAGAATCCTCAAAGCATGAATTCTGAGTACACAACGTATTAAAGAATATAATTTACTAAATATGGAAGCAAGAAAAATTCCTTTTTTATATTATTAGGGAATATGAGTTTTTCATTGAAAAATATCCTACTTTGCCGCAGCATTACAAAAGTCTCTTTACTACGTAAAGAATATGTATTTACTTTTGTTATATATATATATATATATATATATATATATATATATATATATATATATATATATATATATCGCAATTCTCTTGTTTAGGTGATTGAGGTGTAAGGCAGAAATTGTCATGTTATAATATAACATAATATTACATAACCATTAACAATATCGCGAGAAAGCGTGTGCTGTTTTAGAACCATTAGTTTAACTAATAGGCCAAGAACAATAGTTCTGTGCAGTGACGCAACCAAGAGGGGGCATATGTCTGCGCCTCCCAAGATACATATTCAAAATTATAGTTTTTCGTAATTTCTGTACTAACTAAAGTCATTAAATATAGCAATTGTTTACGCTATTACAAAATTCCTGTCCCTATTCTGTCAGCCAACAAATTAAAATACATTTTACTATATTCAAATTAAGAAACACAGAAAAATACTGAATACTCAGCCTGATCACACTTCCCCCCGTGTATCTCAAACATGTTTTAACAGTCTTTTGTCGTTAAATAAATACACAGATTTAATTAATATGCAATGGGGAAAGACCTAGACCATAAAATACCATTTCATGAACATCATAACAAAAAACACCGTTAAGATTGAGGTAAGCAAAATTACTGATTAAAAATGTCCATGCGTGTTTTAAAAGTGTCCAGCCCATACAGGAATCATATCCAGAATGACGGGCGTTCCGCACTTACAGAGTACGCCAATTCGCGCAGGCCATCCCGCGGGCACCTGGACTGCGGCTGGAAATTCCCGTTCAGGTCGAAGCACTGGGTGCCCACCCAGATTCCTCCGAACTTGAAAAATATCACTTCCTTGTAAACCTCATCCAAGTCTTTATCACGCACTGTCTCACTGTAATCATAAGATTCACAATATCGTTTCATTCTTAGATAATCGCAAGAATCATTATTATTGACATGACATAGTCTGAGTGTCAACCAGTATTTCCAATACAATTGATATTATTTCGAACGTTTAGATTTAGATTTATTCAGTCAAAAAAAACAAACAAAAAAAAACAGTAAAAACTGTGTGACGTAGGGGGGATTATCTGCGTACGTTTTCTTGATTTCCAGAATCTCTTCCCGTCATTTTAACTATAGTTAAATAGTCGAAAGATAAGTAAAAGTTTAACATAAATAAATAAAAATAAATTTTAAAAATACATTTTAAAAATAAATTTTAAAAATCGTAAAATTAGCAATATTTGAAAAATTGTCTTTTTCGTTTCTGAGAACGTAAGTCAGATAATAAATTCAACATGTATACAACTTGTGGTGTTACAGAATGGAAGAGAATTTCTCGTACTAGTTTCTTAATTTTATAGCCTGGGCAATCATTTTGGTTTTGCGCCGTCTTATTCCCAGATGTTTACTATCGGCGCCTAAAATACTTTTTTCTTTCAATTTGTTGATCCCAAAATTGTGGAATTGAAATATGAGTGCACGAATAACACATAGGAGGGAAAATTGGTCATGTAGGCAAATTTTCATTGGAAAAGGTTGAGCTGATTTTGAGAAAACTTTTTTGGGCGTTTATGAAAATCCGAAACCTTGAGCTCAGTTTTACAGAAAACTTTTGAGTTTTCGAGAAACTTCACACGAAATCATTTGAAGTACTTGAAATGATTTCTTATGAAGGGCCTCGAAAGTTCAAAAGCTATTTGAACTCACAAAAGCAATAATATATACAAAGACCCGTACTAATGTAAAAATTAACGTCCTGAAAAATATTTACAAAAAAAATCATTTGGGTAATTTTGGAAAAATCCAAGAACACATGAAAATGGCGTTTATGTGATGTTATTCAGTGTATTAGACCTACCGAAAACAAAAAGTTTAAAAAATTGGAAAAGATTTTAAGAAAATCTTGTTTTTAAAATTGCAAACATTTCATTCAAAATAACATCAGAACGATTAGTATTTTCCAAAAAATTTCATGCCGTAATAAAATAATTAATTTGAGAACACATTCCTTTAAAAACTCTATATTCAACAATGGGGTCAAAAAATGTTTATACTTTTCTAATTTTTGAAATTTTAGAATTAAGAGTGCAATTCTAGGCCAAATTTATACGTGTTTTTCCCTCTATTCTTACAGGTCATTCTAAGAAAAGTATTGGAGCCATTTTTGAGAAAATGTTTCAAAGGCTTGGTGTAAAGTACACTCACAATCCAAAGAATTCTTTTCAAAATTGAAGGATTTTGAGTAGGACTAGATCGCTAGTGAAATATTCATTTTGAAAAAAATCTTTCGAATAATCCAGGCAATAACGATGTTCACAGAAACACGGACGTACAGACTGACTGACCGACGTTTTGAAAAACCAACACGTTTTCGGTATCAGGGGACCCCAAAACGTATATTTCAGCGAAACTATCTCGAAATCGATTTTCCTCAGCAATACATGACACATATGGAATAGAAGTAAGCCTCGCCGTAGGGAATGAATAGATGGAATTCCTCTTCCTCTTTAATAATTTACTGTAAAAAATACTCGGGCAACGACAGATACTTCAGCTAGTTAAAATATAACACCGAGTATCGATATTCACGAACTACCTGTTGTCAATTATTAATTACTCAGAATCTTATGGTGTCAAACTGTTTCTTTGACAAGCCTTTCAGCTTTTCCTTTTGAAGATTGGCTCACTTTTCGTAAGGCGGTCGCAGTTTCTGGATGATCTCGCTGTTCTCCTTCTCGCAGATGGTGACGCCGAGAAAGTTCGTGTCCCACGCGAGGTAGTTGGTGTCGACAGCGAAGCTGATGGCGTTGTCCTCGAAGGCAGTCCAGTTGGCGCGCATCAACAGCGCGGAGCCGAACCACGACAGCAGACAGCACGCCAGCCAAAACAGCCTGCACACACGCCATCACATGCATCGCTCCAATGGATTGATCGATTAGTGGCTCCGGGCGCGTCAACAGCGCAGGTTCCTGTGAGGGTAGTGCATGAGTTTTGTGAACTTTCCCCGCTGGATGGTGAGATCCGGCGTCAATCTTTGTAGGCTTGCGGGAATTATCCCAAGGAAGAGGAAGGAAATATCACGCGCGGTCCGGGGCCCCTTTGTTACGATACTGCTCTGGGATTCGCCTGGTGTTGATCGGAAAAATCTAAGAAAATTATGCGATAAGTGCAGCCGGCCACTAGAATTCTCCTCTAAGCAGTGGTGGCTGAATTCGACCTAGGAAATCCTGCCACCATCGGGATTCGAACCCTAGGACCTCCCGGTCAGAGGCCCATTGTTTCAATCAACTTCTACTTACCTCATTTTGAAATTAAAGGTTGTCATTCAGTTGGTTCTGCTTCTCGTCCTTCATAAGGGCGAGAAAGTAAGCCCGAGTGTAATTTGTGCTTTTGAAATTAATGCAATTTATAAAAAAACATTTTGTCAAAAACCGCTCAAAATTTCTTCACGTATAGAACAAAGAATACTTAAAAGCACTTTCTAGATTTTCGGAAATTGCAAATTTAGAAACAATGAAAGAAAGTATGCGCTTTTGTAGCACCACTAATTTTGGTTGAGAGAGAGAGAGACGGTACGCACAATGGCAACAAAAGGAAATCTAGTACCATTTTAGAAAGCCCTGAACCTCAACATATTGAATGTGATGCCCAGTGATATTGGTAAGTTCTCGTTAAATTCTTGTGGTAATATAACGAAAATGGTATTTTCCTAATTTTAATCGAGATTTCATTTTGTAGTCATTGCACTATAATTGTTTTTTTTGGGGGGAGGTATGTTTTGCAAACAGTAAATAATGTGGAACCTCTTTAACTTTTCTCCAGCCACATGCCACACATGCAAATTCGACGTACATCCTTCCTCACGCCGGAAATACCGAAGGTCCGAAAGTTTGGTTTACTGTGTTCCAACTTTCCTAGCCATTTTTCAACCATATTGATTCTTGTGGCTTCGATAGTTTGAGCATAAAGTCATTCAACTGTAGATCTTTAGATGATGACATACATTTTTTAAATGTCTGCGTAATAATAACACTTACTTTAGTAATAACGCTAAAAGGAAGAAATATTTCAGTATGCTTTCAATTCCCACTATTATTCATTACAAAGCTTTTCTGTTTATGATTGGATTTCGTGACTGATAAGTATCGGACGCTTTCCTCCGAACATGCAGCCTCGCTGCCAACGCTACACAAACAACTGGGCTTCTCGAATTGTCTTCCTGTATGCCATTTTCTCTGAAGCCTGTTACAGAGTACCTAACGTAATAGACATTAAAATGTCGATAACCCGGCTTAATTTCCTAACTTTTCACTTCCGGATTATCAGATAGTCCGGATTTTCGAAACTAACCAATAAAACGGCCGTTAACCATCGTCCACTTAAACTAGTGGTGCTCCAACACCACGTACTTTCGCACATTCTCTCTAACTTTTACAATTTTCGAAAATTTCGCCTCCCCAGGGCGGCGCGAAAGTTTCAGAAAGGAGGCGCGAGAACGTCGTAATATTTGAATAAAATAGTGCTCTAACGCTTATTAATGCTCTAATTATTTATAAATTTCACAACAGGAAAGAACAACATGTTATTGATTTTTCGGTAGACAACACACTGAAGGTAGTAATCAAACTGCAATATCGACCGCGTTTTGGTGCTCCGTAGGGAATGAGTATCCAGAGTAAAGTAAGAAGGCCTTGCGAGTTCCATTTCCTTTTGCCACTTTTTGCCTACGTGAAACAAATCTTTCAGCCGTAGAGGTGATCCAGACTAAATATAGATGAAGAATTAATCTCCAGAATGAGGTGCGTATTGCCATTTCTAAATTGGTGCAGAGATTCGATGAACTCTATGGCACCAAATAAGCACATCTTACTGAATTTTTTGAACTGTCAATATGTTAGTTTTTTATAGTTTCCCTTGCAGTTCTCTTCTCTTTACCAAATATTAATTAAATGCAATAATTATAGCAGTGAATAGTGCAAATCACTTGAAATAATTATTTTGAACACTGTGGGTGTGTCATAAAGAAGAATTCATTATGGCATTTACTTAGCGAAAATTATTTAGTTATTAACCATTAAATTTTAATGAGGGGAGGCGTGTACAGATTGTGTTACCTGATGGGAGTCACGGAAGAAAAATGATTGAAAACCACTAATTTAGACGGTAGCATTGACTAAAGTCGGACATATGGATAGATAGAACTGTCGCCTTCAATCTTTTTTCGTGTGACGTTTTAGAGGGAGTAATTTAGTACATATAAGAACAAGATTTATCCAATTTCTGATTATCAAGCCTTAAAAATAAGTTGTTTTTTTTGAAAAAACGCCGAATTCTTCCACTACATTCTCTTTATGAGAAAGAAACTAATGATGCTACTAGTATGGGGAAAGTTATGTAAAGCTCCGGAAAATCGATTTCGAGATTTCAACGGAAATACACTTTTTGGGGTCGATGATACCGAATAAGGGCTTATTTTCAAAACAACCGTCCTACCGTCTATCCGTCCGTCCGTCCGCCCGTCCGTCCGTCTGTCCGTCCGTCCGTCCGTCCGCCCGTTCGTCCGTTCGTCCGTCCGTTCGTCCGTCCGTCCGTCCGTCCGTCCGTCCGCCCGCCCGCCCGTCCGCCCGTCCGCCCGCCCGCCCGCCCGTCCGCCCGTCCGCCCGTCTGGTGTACGTGAACAGCACTAGCGCCTAAACCCTGCGCAGGATTTTTTCCAAATGCATCAAGTCCCCGTCCATTTGGCCTGAGTAGATCTGAGATTTTGAATATCATTAATTAGTTTTCGGGGGTACTTCACATGAAAACCCCACATTTTCAAAACTTTCTCAAACATTGCTCCAATTTTTTTCTTTAAATGTCTTCTAAGAATATAGTAAAATATACTTATAAAGGTGACAAGGTCCGATTTTCACAGCTAACTTTAAATTTTCGAAAATGTTTTTCGGGGTCTTCCTACAACTACAAAATTAAAGATATAGATGTTTCCTTTGATTGAAATTTGTTGTCCATAATTTGTTCTTTCATTAAGGTCATGTACATCGTTTTTGAATCATTTAGTTGTTTTCGCGCAATATTGGGTGCAATTTAAACAATTTTAAAAAATTACGAAAAAAGAAAGATTATCTTAAAAACTGCTCTAAATGTTTTCGGTAAACGTTTAGTAAATATTGTGCTAAAGGCACTCTACAAGATGCCATAAACGCCATATTGCTCTAATATTTTGTTTTTTCAAAAATTACAAAAACGTATTTTTTACTTGTTTCTCACGTCGTTAATATTTACATTAGCGACAACTAGTTCACATTATTATATTTAGGAGTACATGTGTTTTAAATAATGTCACAAAAAGCTTCTCGAAAACTGAACCGTTTTGTCAAAACTAGCTCAAAATTTCGCATTATCAGAAACGCTCAAACGCCATTTTCTCAAAAACAGGTCCTAATTTTCTTCAAACTTTGCAAAAGGAGAGTGATAGTTGCATTCTTTAACATGACGTAATGGTCATTTCGGTGTATCGGTATTTTAAAAAAATTACACAAATGTAATTTTTTGTAAGATAGCTCCTGTAATATGGACATTTCCAGCAATTTGTAAACATTATTGTATTTTTGAGTTCAAGTAATTAAAATGACTTCGAATGAAGTTTTACGAAAATTCAAAATATTTCTGTGAAAAATTTCGAATTTGCGCTATTTTCTTAAAAATGGCTCCAAATTTTTCAAAGAAAATTGCTATTTAGGACGAGATTTTACTGTTCTTTAATATTCTTAAAATAATATTTCCGTTCCTCTATTAGAAAACCGAAAAATTAAGAACATTTTAAAAAAATGTACTTTGGGCGGCGATAGATGGCAGCAGGCACGGATATGTGACATGTTCGAATAGCTAGCCGAGACCAGAGGAAATAGAAAACTAATACGGGAAAGTCTGCGCTATTCTGTAGCACCACTAGTTTATTGACTAATTTTGAGCCGTTCTTGAGTGAATATTGTTTGAGCGTTTCTAAAAAAATTGAGCTCGTTTTCACGGAAAAAAAGTCAATGTTCGAGAAACTTCATCAGAAATCGTTTGCAGACCTGTTCATAAAAGCAATAATGTATAGAAATGTCCCTAAAAGTCCATTCACAATGCAAACGCAACCATAAGCATAACGCATAGACATAAACAATAACATAAGTGATAAACGGAAGTATTCACAATGTCTAACATAAACGTAAGCAACATAAGAGCTTCTATTGGCTGTGAGAGATTTTGGTTTACTAATGGTTGGATGTGAGAATCGATTTCAAGGTATCGACTGTGTCCATGGCCCATATGGCGTTAGTTCTATCGACTTCACTCCAATTTCGATTCTCTATTTTGAGTTACCGTTATGTTTGCATTGTGAATGGGCCTTTAATGTAAATATTAACGATATCAGAGATATTTCATAGTACTTTATGTATCAAGGTGATATCGTGACAGGTGATGAATCGTGGATTTACGCGTATGAGCCCGAAAGTAAACAGCAGTCGACTGTATGGGTGTTTCAAGACGAGTAAAATCCAACAAAAGTTGTTCGCGCACGAAGCACTTCCAAACAGATGGTCGCCTGTTTTTTCGGAAAAACTGGACATGTCGCAACCGTACCACTAGAACAACGCAAAACAGTCAATTCTGAGTGGTACACAAAGATTTGTTTGCCAGCTGTTTTCCAAGAAATCAGGAAAACCAACCGCCCAAGACGGGTCACTCTTCACCACGACAATGCGAGCTCTCACACATCGGCTCAAATAACTGCATTTTTGAGCAGCCAAAACATAGATTTGATGAGTCATCCGCCGTATAGTCCTGACTTGGCACCGAATGACTTCTTTTTATTCCCGTACGTATAAAACAAACTGAGAGGTCAACGTTTTTCGACACCTGATGAAGCGGTTGCTGCATTCTGAATGCATGTTTTGGAGATACCTCAGAGTGGCAAAAGTGCTTCGACAATTTGTTCAATCGCATGAAAAAGTGTATAGATCTTCGTGGGGAATATTTTGAAAAACAATAAAGTGATTTTTGATTATTAATATTTGTTTTTGTTCTCTAATCCTGAATCCTCATCCTCCAACAATCGTACCACTCATTGTATCTAGCGGTCCTTAGTCGATCCACGCGCCAAGGGTAGGAAGCACGGAATGTTCAAATTAAAGAATATATATATATCTGTGTATGAAATCCGATTGTACGTAAGGAAATGTTGCGTAAGATTGGCCAAACGCTGTGTGCGAGCTACCGAGAGTAGCTCCCCCCCACGCCTCGTCACTGATATTTACGACTGCCAACCGTCCTGCACCCGCCCTGCACCCGCCCTGGGAGGCCTCGCCACCGGGTCGTATTTGTTTACGCCTAGCCGAGCCACCCTTCCCTCCACCCCCCACCCCCCCGACGCACCCTATTTCCAGAACAGCTCCGGTCTTGAGTACAACAGTCAGTGTATGGGTTGATGACCTCCACGAGCCAGCGGACGAAACTAGTGGTGAATCTCCGTCGATTTCAAAGGAAAACCCGCGCTTGGGGCTTAAAGTACGTTCTTCAAGCAAACACCCACCACAGGCTCTTGTATTAATAGTGTTTCTTTTTGAATTAGCGCGGCCGCGCATTGGCTTGATTAGCGATACTGGTAACACTTATGTCATTACCATTAAGCGTAAATTTTAAAACTAGTTTTTAACTTTTCACATGAACTCATTTTATTCCTAAACGGGGAAGGTTTCTTTGTGTAATTTTCTTTTAAAACAAAAGTAAACTGTTATTTGTTGATCTATGATTTTCTCTGTTTTTCTGGTGACTTGCAATAACGCGCATCCTTCCTCCACTCGCTAAAAAAGGTATCCAGCAGAACCAACTGAGCTAGCCGAGCGTGCGTGCCTTACAATTTATATTTGTGTGTATGGGGGGGATATCCTCTTCATGCGGTCAAAAAAGCTCTATGCGCAATTAATAACAATGATAAATCTAGTCCAGAAATTTAATTTAGAGTCGTGAAATCACTTCCTAGTATCGACTCAACATACGTAGAAAAGTTATGAGTCATCACTGCAGAGCCCAAAAGATCAAAATCGAGGCGGAGCGTAGCGGAGCCGAGCGATTTTTCGACAGAAAAATTCCTATTGCCGGGATCTGAAAACGAAAAAAGAAAAACTTCTTCCATTATCCTATTTCGTAAATTGAAAAAAGTGTTAGCACAGGATTCTCGAGTAATTTGTTCTTGTTTTCTGTGTATTCTACAAGCGGAATGAACTGCGAACGACGGCGATAAGTTTGCAAACAGATGGTTGCTTCCGAAACTTTTTGGGAGTTGGAGAACCCATATCTTCCTGAATTTATTCTTTGTATCAGAATTCCAAAAATTTAGCCCCGTTTCATCACCCGTGATGATTTCAGCATTACACTTTTCCACAGTCGATTCAAATAGTCTCAAATTCTTCTCACCCATTTCTACTTACGTTATTATTTTAGGAATTAGAGTTTTTCCATTTTACACCTTATTTACCTTTTCAAAAGTTGGACATAATCGCCAACGATGCACTCGACCACATCTAGAACTTGGCTCTCTTATTTTGCGATTTGATTGTTCCTAATTACTCGAAATCTGGTACACTTGAGACGATGCCTGTCCGCTCTTCCTGTATAATGTGACCTCTTTGAAAACTTGTTCACTTGATTACTGCGAGTGGTTTTATTGTTTTTTCTCTCTTCTGCTGAAGTTTCATATCTAATTGTTCTTATACTAGTTCTGCTGACTGATACACATTGACACATTTGGACAAATCTAAATTTTCTTCTTGAAACAATTTATTTTTAAATTTATGATCCTGGATATCTCAAATGATTTTGACTTTAATTAAGATTTCTAAAAGATGGCATCTTTTAGATCTTCAAAACAACAATATGCACTTACAACCTTTGTTGAAGTCTGTCAGAAACGTCTCGAAATTATCACCCTCTTGTTGTAGCCACATGAAAAACATGACGATTACGGTTTCATTTGTTTTAGATATACAAAAGTTTTCGAAAAAACATTTTCCAAAGAGGAAATAGAGTTACAGTCTTGAAGTTTTCTGTCCATTTACACATAACAATGTAATTACTTTATGTAAAATATCAATGGTAAGTAGCGTGGAGCGTAATAAACCCTATAATATAAAATAACACTCCTAAAATTTAGAGTATTGGCTTTTTCTCCAATTTTCAAATGTATTGACGGCTCTGATAACTTTTTGAAATTTGCATACGTATAAAATCGATATGATACGAAACTGCAGTAATAATTTCAACTTTGAGATTCAACTCAAAGTATGTTTTAAACAAATTTACGCAAAAATGCTTCATTTCCACATTGGAGAGAAGAGGTAAGAGACGAAAACGGATACGTAATAAAGTGACAGTTACACAAATATGACAAACATTTTTTAGAAATTGCATAAATTTTAGCCACAAATTATGCAAAATCTATTTGTTTTTTCAAAAAATCGTACATGACGGATTTAAGGAGCTGAATTTTTAGAACAGACTTGGATAAGGAAAAATCTATATCTTCAATTTTTTAGTTTTCAAATTCAACGTTTCGCAATTTATGAAAATAAGGAGCTCGTCTAAATTGGACTAGCACCATATTTTTCACTGTCCTTTGTTATTCGTATACGAGGAGAAAATTTACAGACAAACATTTGAACATTTTCCCAAAATATTGCACTTTTGAAAGTTTTGCAAAATCAGAAATCTTAACAAATATGAGACCTGCCTTAGGCCTCTTTTACGCTATCCGAGAACAAAGGTTAATAAAAAATTAGGCTATTTAAAAAAATGTTTTTTAGGCTTCATGAGAAGTACCCTCAAAAATCAAAATATCCGTTTAAAACTCGCAAAGTCACGAGTTCGTTTACACCAATCGGGGAGTATCATTTTTTGAAAAAAATCGGCTGGATGCTTTCCCGTCAAAAATTTTGCATTATCAAAGACCCACAAACCATGAATTCTGGCTACACCACGAAGTAATGTTCATATATACTCGTATATATGAACAGAATTTATTCATATTTTCGATACCAGGGATTGATATTCGTTCGGAAAAAGTAAAACCTCTTTAGTAGTAATGTCTCGATAGTTTTCGACGATTACCGTGAGAATAAAGGTAAAATAGAGAATGTGCTGAAATAATGTATCTCCTGCTCATTCCTGCAGTGTAATGATTTTTTGGGGTCTGTCGTTATACAACCATCTCAGGAGAAACTATTGGTCAATTGATCAGTTGGTTATCAACAAGAGACGTTTCATCGTTCTACTTCACTTTGATTGACTATTCCGAGCGCTTCAACTACTAAGGTCATTAGGCCCGTCAGAATTCTCCTCCAAACAGCGACGGAATTCGAGCTAGCTATCTAGCTAATGCCGAAAATCCTGCCACCATCGAGATTCGAACCTAGGACCTCCCGGTCAGGGGCACTGCAATGACATCAGTTGATTCCCCTGAGCCACCTCTCCCGACTTCGCTTTGTGGCCGTCACATATTTATTAGACCCCTTGAGCATCGTCTCACTTTTAGCACGCGCTAAAAATTGAACGTTTAGCACGGTATGCATGCATGCATGCCCTGAAAGAACCGCTTTTTGTAGTGGCTGTAAAAAAAAATATAGATAGCCCCTTGTAAAAGCCGGTACTTAGGGCACGCACAACATGCTAAACATTCAATTATAAGCACAAGTGCTAAAAGTGGGACGATGCTCAAATGTTCAGGCAAAACTGTGAATGCAACAAAGAAAACAAAATACTTTCTTTCATCAGCTACAACTGAGCTTAATGCAATATGGTACCCAAATAAGTGATTTGATTTGTATACTACTTGAATTAAAATAAAAGGAAAGTCAATAAGGCTGTCTAAAATTTGTGTGCGGCAAAAGTGATTTTATTTTGCTGGTAGCATTGCGCCACTTGGCCTATAGGGCTCGTGTCGCAATCCCCGTCGGGTCTCCCGACATGTGTTGTTCTGTAGTGCATGCAAGTTTCTGTACGCAAGAGGTGAGATTAGGGCAAGGAAGATAAAGGAAAGATCGCGCGCGGTTCTTGGCCCGTTTGTTAGAGTACTGCTCCGGTATTCGCTTAGTTTTCATCGGAGAAACCACGAAAAACTACCCATCAGAGCAGCTGGCCGCTAGTATTCCCCTTCAGGCCGATAGAATTCTCCTTCAAGCGAGGTTCGACCTCGATATGAAAGTATTGTCGAAAGCCCTGCCACCATCTTGACTCGAACCCTGGGACCTCCCCGCCAGAGGCACTGCAATGACTAGTTGATGTCCTGAGACACACAAGCAGGTAAAGTAGAATACACGAAATCCGTCACTGTGTGAAGATCGAGTGTAGAGTTGCCGTGTACCTCCATTGTTATAACGTTGATAAGTTACACAGATGCGCGGGAATCGCAGATCCTCTAAGTAACATTATAAAGCAAAAGTTACTTGTAAAAGTTACGTTCACACACTTACAAGGAACGCAAGAGGGGGATACTCTTGATTTCGGGTTGGGGGGAGGAGTGATTGCAACGTAGATTGAAATACTCGAATGGCAATGGCATCTGTGTACTTTGCGATGATAGGGATTGTTGGATTCACATCCTTTTAAATTGCTGCGGTACAGAAACACGGAGGATAAAATGGATGGGAATGTTAACTATTACTTCTGGGGTCGGACCCAAAGACAAATTTTAGGAGGGATAATTAAAACTGTTTTGGTCGAACATGTCATATTATAGATTTTGTAAAATGTCGCAGGCTACACTCATCTCATTACACGATTAGTTTTTATTCGTTTTAATAATCATCCGAAAATATTTGCTGTTTAAAGATTCGCGTCAAGTTAAAATTAATAGTTACTGAAAAATTTTAGGAGCGAAAATTTCCCTCATTTCCATCCTGTGGATCCGCGCCTGATTACTTCTAACATAGAAACGTAGTGCTCGCCTAGGACATATCTGGTGCTAATAGATCTGACTTCATGAAGGAATTAAGAACATTTCTAGGAAAAGTTTGAAAAATTAGGGAAACGGTAATCAGGGCGTGGGAAAACAGAACTGGTTGGCGTAGTATGAGCGGAGCTTTGATTGGAGAAAAAATAATAAGTATATAAGTAACCATAAGTTAATAAGAAACCATTGATAAAGTTATATAGTTTAGTAAATTGATAAGTAAATAAGTAAATCAATAAACAAATAAATAGACCATCAAATAATTAAATAATCACTCAAAGGCTTTTGCCCGAGAAGTAAGTTCAGAGGCAATGGTGCGTGCGATCTTCTGTAGCGCTGTTTGATTTCTGGTGCTGAGAAGACCAAACACTGAGAGGAGACTGCGTAACGTCCACGCCAGAAAATAAATAGTTTGGAAGATTAGCATGTACTCGTCCGCTTATTGCAGGTTTTCGCCACATACGTTTTTTTTCTTCAGCCGTACCTTCTGGTCTCTTTTCCGCGGCTTTGATGCAATGGAGAGACCATTTGGAGTGAAAGCCAGACTTCGAAAGATTAGAACGCGAAAGGATGTAGGTGATGGCTTAACGATTTTGGCCCTCACACAGTTAACATGTAATGCAATTATTTGTATATATATATATATATATATATATATATATATATATATATATATATATATATATATATATTGTGGCGTCATATCTGTCGCCAGTACAAACGTACTATAGTAGCCATGTGGACAGCCCTGGCGGAAGTGACGCGGGGCTTCACATAGGAATGCTGTGTCGTGGAGGCAGGTTTGGAGACCCCGAAGCCGGCGGGAAAGCGTGGGCAGAACACTGCGTGTGACGCGCTTCCGGCAGCCTGGCCAGTAGGTATATAAGCAGAAACCGATTTGAAAGCAGTCTTCTATTCTTATGAGTCTCCAGAGGTGAGCGCGTCGGTAGGGCGTCGTGAGGGTTGTGCGCGGCGTTGCATGGTAATGCATAGGCTACCGAGGCGGGAATCGAAGCCGGCGTGCTACGTCGTGACAGCAGGTGCGGCATACTCGTATGTATGTTCGCGTAAGGTACTGGTGCATCACACCGGGGATGGTAACTAATTATCGGGCCAGCGGTGGTGGTAACCAGGGAAAGTTCCTTCTTGTAACGGTTAACTTCAATTGTAAATATTGTATATAGTGTTTTGGTGTCGGAGTATCTTTCTTCTAATAAATGCTAAATATTTACAAGCCGTTCACGTCTGTATTTATTTGCCCCGGCAAAGACGCCACAATATATATATATATATATATATATATATATATATATATATATATATACAGGGTGGTCGTTTTAACTTGAGACAAGTGAATATCTCGAGAAATATGCATCCTACGAAAAAAGTGTTCGAGATAAAAAGTTAATATTATCGTGGGGGACATCAGTCAGTGCTAAAAGTAGCCACCCCCCGCCCCCCCTTTGGGGGGGTCGGGGGGGTCACTTTCATATCTTAAATGGGAACCCCCATTTTTTATTGCAGATTTAGATTCCTCATAAAAAAAGAAGTAACTTTTATTTGGGACATTTTTTCCAAATTATTGATAGATGGCGCTGTAATCGCAGCAAATGCCATGAGTTACCGATTCTGTTGGAAGATGTACCACTTGCAATACGACAGAACATGTGGTTTCAACATGATGGTTGTCCGGCACATTACGCCGCAATAGCCCGAGAAGTATTAAATCGCGAATTCAGTGGTCGTTGGATCGGTAGAGGGGGTCCAGTAAATTGGCCTCCTAGATCACCAGATCTTACGTCGCCGGATTTTTTTCTGTGGGGTTACCTTAAAGACAAAGTGTATGCAGAAGTACCTACAACTCGACAAAACATGATAGAACGTATCAGAAATGCTTGCTTAAAAATTACACCGGATATGCTTTCGAGTTGTGTAGCTGCATTTGAAGCTCGAATTAATAAATGTATCGAAATGGAAGGCGGACATTTTGAGCATTTGTTGTGAACTACAAAAGAGGCAAGGGGCTTCCCGAAGTTAAGCACCCCAATGGTGAGAGGCAAGGGGACTCACCTTAAACCAGCACCCCGATGGTGAGAGGCAAGGGGACTCACCTAAAACAAGCACCCCGATGGTGAGAGGCAAGGGGACTCACCTAAAACAAGCACCCCGATGGGAACAGTAACTACTACGTCCACGTCGTTGTTCCTGGGTAACGCTAAAAGTAGTTAAGAGCTTTGAATAACATAACAGGTTATTATTTGTTTGTTTTGCAAAAGCGAAATCTAATAATTTCCAATTTTTCGTATTCCAGTCTATTTTTTGTTATTACAACGCCATCTATCAACAATTCGAGAAAATATCCTTAATAAAAGTTACTTCTTTTTTCATGAGGAATACAAGTCTGCATTAAAAAATGGGGGTTCCCATTTAAGATTCCAAAGTTGCCCGCCGCTCCACCCCCAGGGAGTGGAGGTGGGGGGTCATGTTTTGAGTCATACGATAAGTTTTTGAAAAATATTAAACACATGTTTTGCAGTTTTTCGATCCAATGTGAATTTCGCAAGATATGAGACCGTTTCCTTCATTTTTCTAGGGAATCGGGATAAATAGTTTTTTCCGATTTTAGCGCCATCTATTAATAATTTGGAAAAAAATGTCCCAAATTAAAGTTACTTCTTTTTTTATGAGGAATCTAAATCCGCAATAAAAAATGGGGGTTCCCATTTAAGATATGAAAGTGACCCCCCCGACCCCCCCAAAGGGGGGGGCGGGGGGTGGCTACTTTTAGCACTGACTGATGTCCCCCACGATAATATTAACTTTTTATCTCGAACACTTTTTTCGTAGGATGCATATTTCTCGAGATATTCACTTGTCTCAAGTTAAAACGACCACCCTGTATATATATATATATATATATATATATATATATATATATATATATATATATATATATTGTGGCGAGATGGGATTATACAACCCCATAACACCACAGTTTCGCCGGCATAAACGTTTACAAGCAGCGAGAAGAGCGGCCGAAAACAATAGTAGCAAAACGCGCAGCCTGGTATCCGTTGCTCGTACTAGTCGCCGCGAACTATCAAGCCACGTTTTTGCTGGTGGAAGGCACAAGTAGGAGAAATAATCCACACCACGTCGAATTTCCCCAGGCGAACGCCAATAAATACGCAAACGCGGAAGCGAGAGCTCTCTTTTGTCGCCACCTCGCCTGGAGTCAACATCTCTTCTGCTAGCACGCGTCGGGTCAGCAGTTCTTCATGTAAGGCACCGCTTGGCAAGTGTGCAGATTTTATCAGAGCGTCAGATTAGTTAGAAATTGCCGCAACGACTGTTTAGATAGGAGTGTACGGCGTTGCAGAAAACGTCTAGCTAGTCGTCCGCGCAGTAGTCAGGAATTAGAGAAATATTCTTCTATTAACTAATGCGGGAAGTAAAAGTGTGCCCGTTGTCAGGAAAGCTCTGAAAGTTCTTGATTAACAGAGTAAAGTTAGGAACGAGCGAAGTACTTGCACTGGCAGTTAGGGAAGTGCAAGGGACATTTTCTGCAAATTGGGCGTAATCGAAGGCGGTAGCAGCCGTGGGAGGAGAAGAAACCGATTAGTGGAGACGGAAGAATACGCGGGTCGACCGGGAGAAGACGACGACCGAGGAAAGGACGCAAGAGGACATCGAAGGCAACGCAGAACTTCGGAATCGAGCAACGCGGTGCGGAACGCAGCACGCTGTTTCAAGGTTGAAAGACGGACAGTTTCGAGGTAACCTGTAGAACTACGAAATTAGGTCAAGTTCACGTCGGCAGGGAAAGAACAGTTTCAGAAGTGTTAAAAATTGAGGACACGGATGTTAACAATTTGTAGCTTGGGAGTGGGAGATTTAATGCGTTATTGCTTGCCTTTAACCATTCTATTGTAGCAGTCATTATTCTGTTACCAGCACTTATAATTTAAAGATAAATTGAGAGTAGTGCGCTTGCCCACAGGTTAATTATTGTATGTAAAATTTTGAAAAGGCAAGAGATTGTAAATTAGGTTTAGTTTCACATGCAATTGTAATTAGAATAATTTAAATTTAGACGTAGTGAATTTTCAAAGGGAATTCCCAGTACTGGATAAAGAAATTGCTTCAGAAAATTAGTTCTGAACGAAATTAAGTGTTCATTTGTTGAATAGGCTGTCAAAGTTGCTTATTTGTGTTTATTTAATCATTTTGGAAGTGTAATTCTATGTGTGATTTGTTTTTCGTTGTTATCAATTCATGCCACAGAATTTTGAGTGAATTATATGCTCGTTTATGTGTGATTTGTGTGACTTTTATTGTGTCAAGGGTTCAGACCTTTCTCGTACCCCAAAGATCCTGCTTCCTGAGATTCTAAGCTCGCTTCACGAGCATAATATCTTAACGACTTGCTTAAAGTGCATGCTGAGTGTGCAGAGAAGGTACCAGTGGTGTACGATAGGTAAGGCGGTTAGAAAATATATATATATATATATATATATATATATATATATATATATATATATATATATACACAAGGTGTGTTAGAAAAGTAATGAGACTGATTTTATACTAACTATTTTTTTTATTTTTTTCAAACAACAATATGATCCCCTTCAAAGTAGTTCCCTTGGGCAGCTATACACCGGCGGAGTCGTTGTTCCCACTCTTTGTAGCAGCGCTGGAAGTCTTCAACTGGAATGGCTTTTAACTGGTCGGTCACGGTCTTTTGAATGTTCTCCAGAGTTCCAAAATGACGTCCTTTTAGGACATGTTTCAATTTAGGGAAAAGGAAAAAGTCACAAGGACTCAAATCAGGTGAATATGGGGGTTGAGGAACAACAGTAATGAGTTTTGAGGTCAAAAATTCACTGATGGAAATGGCCGTATGACACGGGGCATTGTCATGATGAAGCATCCACTTGTCTGCAATGTGTGGTCTCACACAAATCACTCTTTCCTGAGCCTTTCAAGGACACTTTTATAAAACACTTGGTTGACAGTTTGTCCTGGTGGAACAAATTCTTTGTGCACGATTCCCTTACTGTCAAAAAAACAAATCAGCATGGTCTTGATCTTCGATTTGCTCATTCGACATTTCTTCGGCCGAGATGACGGAGTGTGACACTCTTCGCTTTGCCGCTTCGTTTCAGGTTCGTACTCAAAAATCCACGATTCATCACCTGTGATCACACAATTGAAGAATTCTTGGTCATTGGCAATCCTCTCAAGAAGATCAGCGCACACGTTTTTTCGATTGTCCTTCTGTCCAGTTGTGAGTTTTTTCGGCACCATTTTGGCACAAATCTTTCGCATGTTCAAATCGTCTGCCAAAATTTGATGTACGGTGAAAGTGTTTAAATTTAACTGTTCACTGATCATCCTTATTGTTAAACGGCGGTCAGAGCCCTCACACTTTCAACGTTTTCGTCAGTTTTTGAAGTTGAAGGTCTCCCTGAGCGAGGGTCATCTTCAACGTGTTCTCGGCCTTCCAAAAATGATTTGTGCCAGCGAAAAACTTGTACCCTTGATAAGCAATGTTCCCCATAGGGCTGTTTCAACTTTTCAAAAGTCACACTCGCGGATTCACCAAGTTTAACACAAAACTTTATTGCACAACGTTGCTCTAAATTCCGATGCTCCATTTCTCTAACACACAACAAAAACACAACTTCACTGATGGCGCTGTCAAAAATAATGTGTTATTTGTACGAAGTTGTAACTCGGACTGAGGATGTGGAAGGGATAAACAAATCGGTCTAGCACAGGCCGTTAGACACAACGTTACCAGATCGCCCGCAGCGTTACCAGTCTCATTACTTTTCTCACGCACCTTGTATATATTATATAATGTAATAATTACCTGTTAAATAAAAAATATATAACTTTCAACCTACTTATTCCAAACTAGTACACTCTTGTAAATGCAACAAAAATCAAACTGTATTCCTTTCAGTTAAATTAAAGAATAATACACATACTGTTTTGCGTGAATATAAACCCTGAGCAGTAACAATAAACTAGTGGTGCTAAAACTACGTACTTTCTCGCAAAACTACGCGAAAAGTACTGAAATTTTCGAAACATTGTACTTGACCGTATTTTGAAATCTGTGTTTAAGAAACAGCTTTCATTAAAGGAAATATCTTTATCTTCATAATTGTGGTCGTAGGAAACTGCCGAAAAAAGTTTAAACTTTTGCAATTTCCGAAAAATTAGTTTTTAACGACCATTATACCTGCGCCATTCTCTTAAAAGCCCTTCACAGTATTTAACAACAAAACTTAATCAACAATGATGGCCAATTGTTTAAAAATTTGGAAAATTTCCCCCCCCCCAAAAAAAAAAAATTAAAATATCGGTATCAAATTCAAGGGCCGCAACATCAGCCAGATCGATTGGGGAATATCGATTTTGGAGAAAATCGGGTGAACGATTTAGTCACTCGCATTGTTCACAGACGGACGGACAGACAGACAGACAGACAGACAAACAGACAGACATTTTGCCGTCAATCGTTTTTCGGTATCAAGAACCCACAAAACATGTATTCTAGCTAAACCACGTGTTAGAGGATTTGTTTACTAAATTTAGCAACTGGATTGATCCACTTTTTCGTTACCAGAGCGTTGTGATAAGAGTTTTTCTGCCGAAAATTCGTCGTTTTTGTCTCTCTAGTCCACAGCGAGAAAGCAAAAAAGTAGGCGCTCACCGCTCCGTCCAGTGGCCGCTCGCGTCCGCCACGAAGCGCAGCCCGTGGAAGGAGGAGAAGGCGCAGAAGTCGGCCAGCGTCCGCGCAGCGGCGCGCAGCCAGCGCGGCCACGCCATGGCTTGCTCACGCGTAGCGGCTCTCGCAGACACTACGGCTGCAAAACAACACACCAGCTTCAGGTTGATTGATTGGTTATTTCGTGTCTCCAGACTGCTGTAGCCATTAGGCCCGTAAGTATAGTGCACGTTATAGCTCTGTATGTGGCGGGGTTCCACTTCTGCTCCAACGTGCGTTTCGGCGCCAACATACAAGTCGGCTAGCGTCTCTTCAGTATTATATTATTGGTAAATTTTATTACATAATACAGTTAATGTTTTACTCCTGTAATGCCTAACTGTATATTGTATGCAAATATGGAGTAATATGTGGGTTAAGAATTGAATTGAAAATACAAAAAAGGGAAATAATAGTTTTCTCGTTAATTGGCATATATCTTCTTCAAGACAAAAAGACAAATATATGACGATTGGTTGAGGCTTTTGTATCCCGTTTCTTAATTTTAAGGAGCAAGCCTTCTGACAATTTATGTTTTGTACTCGCGTATTGTAAGATTACTTACACATGAAATATCTGTTATTCATAGACTAATCCCAAAAAGTAAATATATTTTACACTCTAATTTTCCCTTTGCAAATATTTCTCGGTTCGCATATACATATAGTATGTATTCTTTGCTTATACGTGAAGAACATTTTCAGAGATGTGATATGAACAATGTTAAAGCTATTTGCAGATTACCTGAGCAGAAATGTGTAATAACTTTTGAAACGTTGTATTATACGAGTATATTTCAAATTTGTAATAAACTCCTTTAATGTATGCATTGTATGAATGGCTCTAATCCACGGAAGTTACTTAATACAATTTTATACGGACAATCGTTGCTTAAAATGGTACTGCGATACATTGATGATAGTTAATGTTAAAATAGTTCATTTGACTTGTAGGAAAATATAAAAAAAATTACGAACTACCTCTTTCTTTCTAAATTGGCAAGTAACTCCTCATACTCACCCCGCTTCTAGCCAAGCCAGCTGAAGCGGAATACGATAATCTCTGCGATAGCGTACTCTGCTGTGCGCGTGCTGTCGCGTCGATACGATGTCCGAAGCGCGGGGAGCGGGCGGGGGGGGGGGGACGGTCAATCGCGTGCCTCGCCCGATTGCATCACGCCCCGCCCACCGCGGATCGCCCTCCGCCATCGCCCGTGGCCCCGCCCCCTCGCGGGAGAAGCGCTCAGGTGTTCAAACATTTATGATGTCGTGGGGCCCAACAATTAACGCAATTAACAAGGCGGGTTCGAAATTCGGCAGCAATGAATGGTGCAAATGACATCTTGAACTACTTTTCATTATTACCCATTAAGTGAATGCAGCACAAAAAGAACAGAATATGAAGTGAATTCAAAGACTAATTTTAATTTATTCATTGATTCATTTGGCAAAAGAGGTGAGAGGTTACTATCTGGGTAATCTACAATCTAACTTTGGGAAAGGCCTTACACAAGGAGACAGAAGGTAATTGTTTTAACATAACAATCACCGTATCCGTACCGAGAAGTACTGGCGAGCAGTACACAAATATACAGATGATGACATGAAATGTTTATTTTGCTTAAAAGTAACAAAAGTTTGATGTAACAAACATATATTCTTTCTGTTGAAAGTACATTTATTAAATATGCAATTATTACAATAAATGTTGAAGGAACTTTATTATTTTTATTTACAATCGTGTTGGATTCTGAAACATGTTGGGTGATGAATGTGCCTGCCTTCATTTTTTTACCTTTCCCGTATACGTACGTATATACCGAGTAATATAGGAAAAGTTACGAAATGCTGCGGAAAATCGATTACGTGATTTCAACGGAAATACACGTGTTGGGGTTCCTTCATACCAAAAAAGTGTTGTTTTTTCAGAACGTCCGTCATTCCGTTCGTCTGTGAACACCACTAGCGTCTAAACCAGACGTAGGATTTTTCTAAATAGAAGATACCCCGGTCCATCACGGTCGAGTCGAATCTGAAAGATTTCGAAAAAAAAAATTCTTAAAAATTTGGGGATACTTCACATGAAGCAACCCTGGAACATGCGTTCGTAGGCTTCCGCGGCTGGAGTCAATACATTCTTGGCTATCCTGGATGAGCTGCGTGTCGGTCAATTGTGCTGACGTTTTGGCCATCTTGCTGTGGCGTTCTTCAGAGCTATATTGCTCAGCAACGTCAGCACAATTGACCGAGACGCGGCTCATCCCTGATAGCCAAGAATGCATTACCCCCGAAAATTTTCAAAATTTTCTCAAAAACGGCTGCAAATTCTTTTCTTTAAATTTCTTGTAAAGATAGAGTAACATACAGGTGGTATAAGCCCGATTTTCATGTTTAAATCTGAATTTTCGAAAATTTCAAAATTTTTCAGGTTACTTCATACAACTACAAGATTGAAAATGAAGATTTTTCCTTCAAATACAATTTCTACCCAATAGTGAGTACTTTTATTAAAGCCATGTACATTTTTTTGAAACGTTTAGTAGTTTATGCAAAATATCGCGTGCAATATGCGCAATTTTAAAAAATAACAAAAAGAAAATTTTCTAAAAGAGGTTCCAATTTTTTTCTTTTAATTTTGGCAGCGATAGAGCTTAATGCACTCTATAAAACAACATCAAAGCGATATTTCTCTATTCCTTTGATATTGTTTTTCAAAAATTACAAAAATGTAATTTTTTGGATTGTCTCTCACGTCTTTTAATTAATACTAGTGACAATATTTTTACATTATTGTATTTATGAGTAGAGGTTCTTTAAAATGTCAGATAAAGTTTCTCGGAAACTCAGCCGTCTTCTGTGAAAAGTCGCTCAAAATACCGCATTTTTAGAAACGCTCAAAGCCATTTTCTCAAAAATTGCTCCCAATTTTTTTGTTCAAACTTTTAGAACGGATAGTGCTAATTGTACTCTTTCATATGAACTAAGTACATTTTGGGGTAATTTTATGTTTTTTCAAAAACTACACAAGTGTAATTTTCTTGAAAGATCTCTCACGCCGTTAATATGCACATATCCACGAATTTGTGAATACCGTTGTATTTGTGAGTAAAAGTGCTTCATATGACTTTGAATGAAGTTTTTCGAATTTTCAAAAA
Source organism: Gryllus longicercus (assembly GCA_038098605.1). NCBI lineage: Eukaryota > Metazoa > Arthropoda > Insecta > Orthoptera > Gryllidae > Gryllus > Gryllus longicercus. Next base: position 679,111 of record JAZDUA010000268.1, read on the forward strand.
GTTTCTGTGAAAAAGAGCTTCAAAAGTCGAATTTGTAGTAGCGCTTAAGCTCCATTTTCTAAAAAACTGACCCCCTTTTTTAAAAGAAAATTGCCATTTAAGACTACGTTTTACTGTTCTTTAATTTCCTTAAAATAATATTTCCTTGTTGCAAATAGGAAAACGAAAAAACAAGAAAAATTCAAAAAATGTAATTTGGGCGGCGATAGATGGCTGCTGCCAAGAGTATGTGGCAAGTCCGAATAGCTAGCCGAGACCAAAGGAAACAGAAAACTAATATGGGAAAGTCAGTGCCATTCTGTTGCACTACTAGTTAAAATTGCCGACTGATGTGGCTCATTGATTGCTGGTAGGGCGTCAGAGATGATGTAGTAGTATGTCCTGTAGTCTTCATTACCTCATGTTTTTGTACTTCCTAAATCAAACGAGACACCGTAGTGGATCGTGCGGAATGATTCATAATTTTTGTTTGTGTGCAGACCAGCTTCTTGGGCAGAGATATTTGTCCAATTGGCGATTTCATTGCGTCCTAGGGGAATATTTTTCAATCATATTCTTGTTGTCACGTAAGAAGTATTAAGAAGAAACGATCGAATTTTATATTACGTTTAAAAGGTTATTTTATACATACGCGGCTTATTGTACACAGCGTTTGATACATACCGCATTTTAAGATACATGAGCCGGTGATTATGATTGACCAGTAGGTAGGTGAGGTAAGAAAAATTGGTTAGAAAACGCGATGAAGTTTTTAGATACTCCGACCTGACTGGGGCATATTGGTTGTCTAGTTAATAATTATTAGTTTTAATTTCACGAGTGGAATAATCAAACATAAACAACTTCATAAAGCCATTTCGTCGATCGACGAAACTTAACAATTTTTAACACAAAAAAGAAACCAAAACATCCACAAACTATGCAACATAGTAGTGAAATTGAATTAAAAGTCTTGTATTTTCGAATTCTTAACGCTCTTAAAATAATAGTCAAATTATGTAGGCTCTATCTCCTAAACTATTCACGCTACAGCGCTGAAATGCGAACACGAGATTGTATATACTCTACTCTTTATTTTGAGTCTTAAAATTTCTCGCTTAATAAGGACATCCTTGAAATTGCAATTTTCTACACAGCTGTTTTAGGGGAAATTAACGTTTAAGGCGTAAGTTTTGCGATTTTCTGAAAAACTAAGCCTCTAATCGAATAATGGGTATCACCAGTGTGTTTCCCATGAAATCTCGTGCTCGGACCCTGGTTTTCAGAAAAATCCGTGTCATGTCGAAAATCAGAAAATTTCGTCGAACCATTAATCAACAAAAATTTACTTTTTTAACACAAAAAACCGCACATCTCACAAACTATGCAATATAAATCAATTCTAAAACGACTGACGTGTTTCAAAAGTCATGTAGTTTCAGAAAATGTCATCATTTGTCGTATACGGAAGAGAAATGTGCCCTCTAGGAATATTTAATTAAAAGTCTTGGATTTTCGAATTCTACACGCTCTTAATATAATTGTCAAATTCAAGAGTCTCTATCTTCTAAACTATTTAAGCTCCAACGCTGAAATACGCACACAAGATTGTATGTACTCGACTCTTTAATATGATTCTTAAATAAAGTTTGTCGTTTAATGAGAACCTGCTTAAAATTGCAATTTTCTACACAGCATTGTTAGTCAAAATTGATGTTTATGGCGTACGTTTTGGGATTTTCTGAAAAACTAAGCTTCCAATCGAAGAATGGGTATCACCAGTGTATTCCTTATAAAATTTCGTGTTAGGAAGCTGGTTTTTAGAAAAATCCGTGTCACGTCGAAAATCGGAAAATTTCAACGATCCATGTAACGACGAAACTTTACATTTTTTAACACAAAAATTAAACCAGAATATTTCAAAACTATGTAACATAAATCAATTCTAGAGACACGGATATGTTTTTTGATTGTTGTAGTTTTAGAAAATGTCGTTCTTTGTCATGTACGGATGAGAAATGTGGCCTGTAGGAACCTTAAATTGAAAGTCTTGTATTTTCGCATCTTGCAAGCTCTGAAAATAATAGACAATTTCAAACGGCTTTGTCTCCTAAACTAATCTGCTACGCTGCTAAAATTCCCACACGAGATTGGTTGTACTTTGCTCTTTATTTTGAGTTTTAAATTGAGTTTCTCCTTTAACCAGAACCTGCTTGAAATTGAAGTTTTCTACACTGCTATTTGGAAGAAATTGACGTTTATGGCGATACTTTTGCGACTTTCTAAAATACTAAGCTACTAATCAAAATAGATATCAGCAGTGAATTCGTCATATAATTTCGTGCTAGGTCCATGGTTTTCAGAAAAATCCGTGACATGCCGAAAATCTGAAAATTTCGTCGATTGACGATACTTTCTATTTTTTAACACAAAAGTTAAACCAGCATATTTCACAAACTATGTAACAAATCAATTCTAGAGACACAGATGTGTTTCTAAATTCCTGTAGTTTTAGAAACTGTCTTCATTTGTTATATGCGGATGAGACACGAGGCCTCTAGGAACGCTAAATTGAAAGCCTTGTATTTTCGCATCTTACAAGCTCTGAAAATAATAGTCAACTTCAAATGGCTCGATCTCCGCAACTATTCAAGCTACAGCGCTGCAATTCGCAGGCGAGATGGTATGTACTTTACTCTTTAATTTGAGTCTTAAATGGAGTTTATCCTTTAATCAGAACCTGCTTGAAATGGACATTTTCTACACTACTTTTTTAAAGAAATTGACGAGTATGGCGATAATTTTGCGGTTTTCTAAAAAGCTAATATTCTAATCGAAATATGGGTATCACCAGTGAATTCGCCACAAGCCAAGCAAGGCAGCGCTTAGATTGCCTACCGAGAGACGAGCTACTTCTTAACGAGGCATTATCGCTTAAAATATTCACTACATGTTATATTGTTCAAATGATATTTCAATTTACAATTGTCAAAGTGACATTTTTCAGAATATCCATTCTCTTGTTTTTCTGGATTGTTAAATTTGATTATGCGAGGCAGTGTGAAGATTTGCCTACCCAAAGACGAGCCTCTTTTAAACGAGGCATTATCGCTTATACTTTTCTCTAAATGTTATATTCTTTAAACGATATTTCAATTTGTTATTGTCGTAATAACATTTTTCGAAAAATCCTTTATTTAGTTTTGCTGGATTTCCTAAAATTGGATGTAAGCAAGGCAGCGCGAAGATCTGCTTACCCGGAGACGAGCCTCTTCCTAACAAGGTATTATCGCTACACTATTCACTAAATGTTATATTCTGTAAAATATATTTCAATTTACAATTTAAAAATAACATTTTTGAAAAAATAATTTTTCTTGTTTTGCTGGATGTCTTAAAATTTGTTTAAGCTAGGCAGCGTGAAGATTTGCCTACCCAGAGACGAGCATCTTCTTAACGAGGCATTATCGCGTAAACTACTCACTAAATATTATATTCTTCAATTGATATTTTAATTTACAATTGTCAAAACAACATATTTCAAAAAATTTCTTTTTCTTGTTTTGCTGGATTTCCTAAAATTAGATGTAAACGAGGCAGCGCGAAAATGTTTTCTATCCAAAGACGAGCCTCTTCTTAACGATGCAGTATCGCTTATACTATTTACTAAATAATATATTCTTCTAATGATAGTTCAATATACAATTGTCGTAATAACATTTTTGTAAATATCATTTTTCTTGTTGTTCTGGTTCTCTTAGAATTAGATGTAAGCGAGGCAGCGCGAAGATCTGCTTACCCAGAGACGAGCGTCTTTTAACGAGGCATTATCGCTTAAAATATTCACTAAATGTTATATTGTTTAAATGATTTTTCAGTTTACATTTGTCGTAATAACATTTTTTTAAATAATCCATTTTCTTCTTTCACTGGTTTTCTTAAAATTAAATGCAATCGTTGCAGCGCAAAGATCTGCTTTACTTAGAGACGAGCTTCTTCTTAACGATGAATTTTTGCTTATACTATTAACTAAAAGATTTATTCTTCAGAAGATAGATCAATATTCAATTGTCTAAACAACATCTTTCCAAAAATCCTTTTTCATGTTGTGCTGTTTATTTAAAAAATAGATGTAAGCGACGAAACGCGAAGATCAGCCTACCCAGAGACGAGCCTCTTTTTAACGAGACATTATCGTTTATACTATTCACTAAATGTTATATTCTTCAAATGATATTTCAATTTACAATTCTCGTATTAACAGTTCAAAGAAATTAATTTTCTTTTTTTGCTTGTTTTCTTAAAGTTTGATTAAGCGTGGCAGCGTGAAGATTTTTCTACCCAGAGACGGTATATAAGTAGGAACAACTTACGAGAAATTGAATGGAGCACCCCAGACTCCCGTCGAAGTATTAGTTTCGAAAATACAAGCGAATAACGGCTACGGCTATCACTCTTGTGAAATTTGAGTGTTAGCCAAAGCCGTTATTCGCATGTATTTCCGAAACTAATATTGCGATTTTAATCCTTTAGTTTTTAAACTAAAACTCAAAAAAGAAACTCGGATATTTCACAATCAATGAAACAAAAATCAAATCTAGAAACACTCAAGTGTTTCAAAATTCATTTTTTGATGAAAATGCCATCGTTTGTCATATGCGGATGAGGTCCGTGGTTTTCAGAAAAATCCGTGACATGTCGAAAAAGGAAAATTTCGTCGATCCATGGATCGACGAATCTTTACATTTTTTAACACAAAAATGAAACCAGCATATTTCACAAACGATGTAACATAAATCAATTCTCGAGACACGGATGTGTTTCTAAATTCTTGTAGTTTTAGAAAATGTCATCGTTTGTCATATGCGGATGGGAAATGTGCCTTCTAAAAACCTCGAATTGAAACCCCTGTATTTCGAATTCTCAACGCTCTGAAAAATAGTCAAATTTAAAAGGCATTATCTCCTAAACAAATCGAGCTAAAGCGCTGCAATTCACACACGAAATAGTATGTACTCTACTTTTGAATTTTAATTTTAAATTATGGTTCTCTTTTAATTATAACGTGCTTGAAAATGCAATATTTTCTACTGCGGTTTTGAACCTTCATTTTTTCACTCAAAAATGAAAATCGCTTATTTTACAAACTATGGAACAAAATACAATTATAGAAACTATGACGTGTTTTAAAACTCATGTATTGTATGGAAATGTGATCGTTTATCATATACGGATGAGAAATGTGCCTTCTAAGAAACTAACACAAAGAAGAACTTGATCAAGTAGGATCCCTTGAGCATGTCGACCAAGTGGGGGATCTTTGAGCAAGTCGATTAAGTGGCGTATCCTTGAACAAGTCGAAGGTTTTGGTATTCTTGAATAAGTCGAAAACGTTTGAATTCTTGAGCAAGTCGATCATGTGGGGTATCCCTGAGCAAGTTGATCAAGTGGGGGATCCATGAGCCTGTTGATCAAATGAGAGATCCTTGACCAAGTCAATCTTTTGGTAAACAGAGCAAGTCGATCAAGTGGGGGATCCTTGAGCAAGTTGATCAAGTGTTTGGTCCTTGAGCAATTCGATCAAGTGGTTAGTCCTTGAGCAAGTCGATTTAACGGTGTATCCTTGTGCAAGTCGATCAGGAAGGGATCCTTCAGCAAGCCGGTCACGTCGTTGATCCTCTAGAAAGTCGATCTCATGGATGATCTTCTATGGATGGTTGGTCACGAGGTTGATTCTTAAGCAAGTTGAACAAGGGAGGATCCTTGAGCAGGTCGATCAAGTGGTGGATCTTTCAGCAAGTCGATCATGTGGTCCATCATTGTGTAAGTCGGTTAAGCGATGGATCTTTAAGCAAATCGATCAAGTGGTGGATCCATGAGCAAGTCGACCAACTTGTAGATCCATGAGCATCTCGATCAAGTGTTTGATTCTTAACAAGTCAATCAAGTGGTTGATCATTGAGAATGCGTATGTACTCTGGTCTTTAATTTGAGTCTGAAATGAAGTTTCTAGTTTCATAAGAACTTGCTTGAAATTGCTATTTTGAACACTTCTATTTGGACGAAATTGGTGTTTATGGCGTAAGTTTTCCGATTTTCTGAAAAACTAAGCTTCTAACACAAAAAACGACAATTTTTAACACAAAAAAACTCATATATAGAAACTATGCAACATAAATCAATTCAGTAAACACTGACGTGTTTCAAAATTCAAGTAGTTTCAGAAATTGACATCATTTGTCATATACGGTTAAAAATGTGCCCTCTAGGAACACTGTTTTGAAAGCCTTGTATTATCGGATTTTCGTCGTTTTGAAAATAATAGTCAAATTCAAAAGTCTCTATCTCCCCAACGAATAATGTTACAGCTCTGAAATTTGCGCACAATATTTTAAGTACTCTTCTCTTTAATTTGACTATTAAATGAAGTTTCTCGTTTAATAAGAACTTGTTTGAAATAGCAATTTTCTACATTGCTATTTGAAAGAAATTGATGTTTATAGCGAAACGATTTTCTGAAAAACTAAACTTCTAATCTATAAATGGATATCACCATTGTAGTTGCCACGAAATATCGTGCTAGGACCCTGGTTTTCAGAAAAATCCCTGACATGTCGAAATTGTAAAACTTCGTCGATACATGGATCAACGAATCTTTACATTTTCTAACACAAAAAAGAAACCAGCATATTTCACAAACTATGTAACATAAATCAATTATAGAAACACTGACGTGTTTTTCAATTTATGTAGTTTGAGAAAATGTAATCATTTGTCATATACGGATGAAAAATATGGCCTTGAATTGAAAGCCTTGTATTTTTCGAATTTTTATCCCTCTGAAAATAATAGACAAGTTCAATAGTCCCTATCTCCTAAAATATTTAAGGTACAGCGCTAAAATTGTCACACCTTATTGTATGTATACTACTCTTTAATGTGAGTTTTAAATTAAGTTTCTCGTTTAAGAAGAACCTGCTTCAAATTGCAATTTTCTTCAGTGCTATTTGGAAAAAGTCGACGTTTGTGGAGAAACTTTTGCGATTTTCTGAAAAACTAAGCCTCTAATCGAAAAATGGGTATCACCAGTGTGTTTGCCATGAAATTTTGTGCTAGAACCTGGTTTTCATAAAAAGCCGTAGCATGTCGAAAATTTAAAAATTTCGTCGATCGAACTAACTTTACATTTTTTAACACAAAAAAGAAACCCGCATATCTCAAAACTATGCAACATAAATCAATTCCTAGAAACACTGACTTCTTTCAAAGTCATGTAGTTTCTGAAAATATCATATATTTATGTTACATAGTTTGTGAGATATGCGTTTTTTTTGTGAGGTAAGAAAATTAATTTTAGTCGATTCATGGATAGACGAATTTTTCTGATTTTCGACATGACAGGGAATTTTCTCAAAACCGGGATTCTAGCACGAATTTAAATGGCGAATACACTGGAATACCCATTTGTCGATTAGAAGCTTGGTTTTTCAGAAAAACGCAAAAGTTTCGCCATAAACGTCAATTTCTTTCAAATAGCACTGTTGAAAATTGCAATTTCAAGAAAATTCCCCGTTAGGTGACAAATTTTGCAAAATATTGAATTCGGTGCTCCTTTCTGAATTTCTGAGTATAGATATAACACGTTAATATAAATTACATACAGCAAACCAGTCTCGCATAAGACGAATAATTCCGAAGGTAGACGGGAGTCAAAATTAACCCCCTCGTAAACAAGTACAAAATACCCCACAATACGTGACAAATATGGAAAAATATGAAATTCGGCGATCTTAAATGAAATTCTCTGTATAGGTAGAACACGCTAAGAGAAATTAAATACTGCAAACGAGTCTCGAATCATTTTCGGAGATTGACGGGAATCAAAATTAACGCCCTTAGTAAACAAGTACAAAATACCCCCCATTACGTGACAAATTTGGAAAAATATGAAATTCGGCGCTCCTAAATGAAATTCTGTGTATGGGTAGAACACGTTCAGAGAAATTAAATAGTGCAAACTAGTCTCGAATCAGACGAATAGTTTCGGAGGTAGACGGTAATTACAATTGTGCCTGATGTAATTAAGTACAAAATATCTCCCCATTACGTGACAAATTTGGAAAAATGTTAATTTCGGCGCTTCTTTCTGAAATTCTGTGTATTGGTAGAACACGTTAAGAGAAAAGATTGGTGCGTACCAGACTCGAATAAGACGAATAGTTTCGGAGTACGAAGAGAAATAATACGTTGACTTAGGTGATCGAGTACAAAATACCCCCCTCCCCATTACTTGACAAATTTCTAAAAATCCGGAACTATTTGTTCTAGAGCTGTGAGATTCTCACAGGAGAGTTTATGTGTTTACCATTTAATTAGAGTATTAAACGGACTTTGTTGTAAGGGAACCTGCAACTTCTTTCATTGCTTTTTTGCTGATATAGAAGTTGGTTTTGTATGTTTCTGCAAATATTTTCAAAACAAAGTTTTTTATTGAAAATGTGTTTATCGCCTTTGCATTCGCCATGAAATGTCGTGCGTGAACAGAGGTTTTAAGTTGAATCGGGGACATGTCAAAAATTGAAAAATACAACAGACAATGCCTGAAGCCGTGACAATGTGTAATTGTTCAGATTAAGTAGGGAACTGAAGTAAAGTGACAAGACGTCCCGTTTCGGCGGGACAGTTCCCCTTCGAAACAAATTGTCCCGAAGAGCTTTAATTATTGTGAATATGTTTAAAAGTCACACTTTTAGATTTTGAACGAGGAACCTGATCACATAACCTGTTTTCGTGATCATCCGCATAGATCGGAGATGCACCAGCAATTAGCAGTTGATATAGTATTATAGTCGACCGTGCAATTGCACCACAGTGTCTAAACCTTAGACATAAAATTCTAGACGGGACTCTTTTTGAAGCCTGCCGTCATATTGTGTCACTACATTTGTTGAAAATCAATATTGTTTATTGTATAAGAAGTGTGTGAACACCACTAGTGCCTAAACCACGCGTACAATTTTTTTTCTAAATTGAAGAAACTCCTGTACATCGGAGTCGAGTCGAAGATTTGAAATTTTAAAAAACAAATTTTAAAATTTGATGGTACTTTACATAAACCCTCCCAGACATTATCAAAATTTTCTCAAAACGGCTCCAAATTGTTTTTTTAAATTTTTTGTAAGAATAGAGTAAAATACAATTGTGAAGGGTGTCATAATTCCGCATTTTACATTTAACTCTAAATTTTCGAGAGTTTCAAAATTTTTCGGGGTATTCCTACAACTACAAAATTGAAAATATAAAGTTTTCCTCCAAATAGAATTTATTCTCCGCAGTTAGTTCTTTCATTAAGGTTATGTACATTTTTTTTTGAAAATTTTAGTTTTCGCGGAGTATTGCGACCAATACGAGCAATTTAAAAGAATAACAAAACAAGATTTTCTCAAAAAAGACTGCAAATTTGTTTTTCAACTGTTGGTAGGGAAAGTGATAAATATAATCTATAAAATGGTATACAAGCCTTTTGCTCTATTCTTTTGTTTTTCAAAAATTACAAAAATGAATTTTTTTGACTTCACGTCGTTAATATTTGTATTAGGGGCAATTTATTCACATTATGGGTACATGTGCTTTAAATAGTGCCATATAAAGCTTCTCAACCGTTTTCTGTAAGAGCTAGTTCAAAATTCCCCATTTTCATAAACGCTCAAACGTCATTTTTTCAAAAACTGTTTAAACTTTTTTCTTGAAACACAACCGAAAAGTAGTGCTAATTACACTATTTAAGATGGCATATAATTAACTTTGCTGTATTCTTGTATTTTCCAAAATTACACAAATGAAATTTTATTGAAATACCTCTTACGCCTTTAATACGCACTTTTCCAGCGATTTGTACACTATTGCATTTATGAGTGAAAGTCTTTCAAATGACTTCCAATACTGTTTCTAACACAAAAATTTCTCACAGTTCTTTTTAAATTTGGTCATTACAAATAAAGTATGCAGCGTTAATATTTGATATAGAAATTTATTTTGAATAACATCTAACTTCTATTTATGTGTTTTTGCAGTGCCATAGATATTCATTGATATGAATAGTGAATTTTTTTTATTGTCGTTTTCACAAACTGTTCACAGTAAATATTGTTGTGAATATTTATTGAACACGCATGTTCTTGTTCCGAAATATCCAATATATTGTTAGAAAATGGTATATTGAAAAAAATATTCATTCAATTGAAAAATTTTCGTTTAATTAAATAATTAAAACGTGTGTAGGCAAAGTTAGGGCATTTTTGTTTGAACGAATAAAGTACTTCATTTATTTATTTGCTCTTTTTCTCAAAAATTTCCTTCCTTTTGTCAATAAAATGGTCATCTTATCATAGAGCACTAATAGAACTTTAATAAAATCAGTTGATAAACACGAAAAGACAGCGAAAATGGCACCATGGAAATAGTTAACAGCACACTCTGCCGCCACAGTCGGGAACAAAATCCATATAAGATGGGCGAATGACTGATTACCGTGCATTGTAAGTCGCCCGCTAAATCCGGCAAAATAGCGGGCTTTGCAGTTGATTGCTTCCAGCACAGCTCTCTCACGCGGAAGCTTCGCCGCGGTCCAAAGACACGGAATCCGCATGTAGTTTCCTAGTGTCATTGTATTACTGTATGAAGTGCGAAATATATGTAAAATATCCATATAAATAATCCAGATACTTTCTAAAGAGTTACATTGGATTTTATGCTTATATTTAATACTTTAAATATTTGAAAAAAAAAAACTTTTATTAAACGGGACTTTTTTGTGACTAGAATATGCCTCCATAAATTACACTGTTAGTAAAGTTCAATATCTCATGTATTGTAAAGGAGTATTAAACGTCTTTTGGGAATTATTATGTTGGTAATCTGGCTGTAGAGTAAGACCTAAAAAGTCCAATTTTAAAAAATGAATTAAAATCTCATATACTCATCCCGCAGTAAAAGGTACAATATTAAGTTTCAATGGATTGTAGCTTAATTAGTTTAGAAGATAGAGCCTTTTGAATTTGAATATTAATTCAGAGCGTTGAGAATTCGAAAAAACAAGGCTTTCAATTCAATGTTAATAGAGGGCACATTTCTCATCCGTATATGACAAATGATATTTTCAGAAACTGGCCCTTACGTGCCAAATTTCGAAAAAAAATAATTTCAGCGCAGTTATCTGTAATTCTGCATACAAGTAGAAAACATTAAAAGAAATTGATTGGTGCAAAAAAAACTCCAATCAGACAAATAGTTTCCGAGATAGACGAGATACAAAAGGAACCACAACTGAGCAAGTCTTAAAACGACCCCGCCTTACGTGCCAATTTTCGAAAAAAATTAAAATCAGCGCAGTTATCTGTAATTCTGCATACAAGTAGAACACATTAAAAGAAATTTATTGGAGCAAAGCAAACTCCAATTAGACAAATAGTTTCCGAGATAGACGAGATACAAAAGGAACCTTAACTGAGCAAGTTTTAAAACGACCCCCCCTTACGTGCCAAATTTCGAAAAGAATTAAAATCAGCGCAGTTATCTGTAATTCTGCATACAAGTATAACACATTAAAAGAAATTGATTGGTGCAAAGTAAACTCCAATCAGACAAATAGTTTCCGGGATAGACGAGATATAAAAGGAACCTCAACTAAGCAAGTTTTAAAACGACCCCCCCCCCCCTTACGTGCCAAATTTCGAAAAAAATTAATTTCAGCGCAGTTATCTGTAATTCTGCATACAAGTAGAACACATTAAAAGAAATTGATTAATGCAAAGCGAACTGCAATCAGACAAATAGTTTCCGAGATAGACGAGATACAAAAGGAAGCTCAACTGAACAAGTTTTAAAACGACTCCCCCTTACGTGCCAAATTTCAAAAAAAATTAATTTCAGCGCAGTTATCTGTATTTCTGCATACAAGTAGAACACATTAAAAGAAATTGATTGGTGCAAAGTAAACTCCAATCAGACAAATAGTTTCCGAGATAGACGAGATACAAAAGAAACCACAACTGAGCAAGTTTTAAAACGACCCCCCCCCCTTATCTGCCAAATTTAAAAAAAAAAATTAAAATCAGCGCAGTTATCTGTAATTCTGCATACAAGTAGAACACATTAAAAGAAATTGATTAATGCAAAGCGAACTGCAATCAGACAAATAGTTTCCGAGATAGACGAGATACAAAAGGAACCTCAACTGAGCAAGTTTTAAAACGACTCCCCCTTACGTGCCAAACTTCAAAAAAAATTAATTTCAGCGCAGTTATCTGTATTTCTGCATACAAGTAGAACACATTAAAAGAAATTGATTGGTGCAAAGTAAACTCCAATCAGACAAATAGTTTCCGAGATAGACGAGATACAAAAGAAACCACAACTGAGCAAGTTTTAAAACGACCCCCCCCTTATCTGCCAAATTTCGAAAAGAATGAAAATCAGCGCAGTTATCTGTAATTCTGCATACAAGTAGAACACATTAAAAGAAATAGATTAATGCAAAGCGAACTGCAATCAGACAAATAGTTTCCGAGATAGACGAGATACAAAAGGAACCTCAACTGAGCAAGTTTTAAAACGACTCCCCCTTACGTGCCAAATTTCAAAAAAAATTAATTTCAGCGCAGTTATCTGTATTTCTGCATACAAGTAGAACACATTAAAAGAAATTGATTGGTGCAAAGTAAACTCCAATCAGACAAATAGTTTCCGAGATAGACGAGATACAAAAGAAACCACAACTGAGCAAGTTTTAAAACGACCCCCCCCCCTTATCTGCCAAATTTCGAAAAGAATGAAAATCAACGCAGTTATCTGTAATTCTGCATACAAGTAGAACACATTAAAAGAAATTGATTGGTGCAAAGCAAACTCCAATCAGACAAATAGTTTCCGAGTTAGACGAGATACAAAAGGAACCTCAACTGAGCAAGTTTTAAAACGACCCACCCTTATCTGCCAAATTTAAAAAAAAAAATTAAAATCAGAGCAGTTATCTGTAATTCTGCATACAAGTAGAACACATTAAAAGAAATTGATTGGTGCAAAGCAAACTCCAATCAGACAAATAGTTTCCGAGATAGACGAGATACAAATGGAACCTCAACTGAGCAAGTTTTAATACGACCCCCCCTTACAAGCCAAATTTCGAAAATAATTTTTTAGCGCAGTTATCTGTAATTCTGCATACAGGTAGAACACACTAAAAGAAATTGATTGGTGCAAAGCAAACTCCAATCAGACAAATAGTTTCCGAGATAGACGAGATACAAAAGGAACCTCAACTGAGCAAGTTTTAAAACGACCCCCCCCCTTACGTGCTAAATTTCGAAAAGAATGAAAATCAGCGCAGTTATCTGTAATTCTGCATACAAGTAGAACATATTAAAAGAAATTGATTGGTGCAAAGCAAACTCCAATCAGACAAATAGTTTCCGAGATAGACGAAATACAAAAGGAACCTCAACTGAGCAAGTTTTAATACGACCCCCCCCTTACAAGCCAAATTTCGAAAATAATTTTTTTAGCGCAGTTATCTGTAATTCTGCATACAAGTATAACACATTAAAAGAAATTGATTGGTGCAAAGTAAACTCCAATCAGACAAATAGTTTCCGGGATAGACGAGATATAAAAGGAACCTCAACTAAGCAAGTTTTAAAACGACCCCCCCCCCCTTACGTGCCAAATTTCGAAAAAAATTAATTTCAGCGCAGTTATCTGTAATTCTGCATACAAGTAGAACACATTAAAAGAAATTGATTAATGCAAAGCGAACTGCAATCAGACAAATAGTTTCCGAGATAGACGAGATACAAAAGGAACCTCAACTGAACAAGTTTTAAAACGACTCCCCCTTACGTGCCAGATTTCAAAAAAAATTAATTTCAGCGCAGTTATCTGTATTTCTGCATACAAGTAGAACACATTAAAAGAAATTGATTGGTGCAAAGTAAACTCCAATCAGACAAATAGTTTCCGAGATAGACGAGATACAAAAGAAACCACAACTGAGCAAGTTTTAAAACGACCCCCCCCCCCTTATCTGCCAAATTTAAAAAAAAAAAATTAAAATCAGCGCAGTTATCTGTAATTCTGCATACAAGTAGAACACATTAAAAGAAATTGATTAATGCAAAGCGAACTGCAATCAGACAAATAGTTTCCGAGATAGACGAGACACAAAAGGAACCTCAACTGAGCAAGTTTTAAAACGACTCCCCCTTACGTGCCAAACTTCAAAAAAAATTAATTTCAGCGCAGTTATCTGTATTTCTGCATACAAGTAGAACACATTAAAAGAAATTGATTGGTGCAAAGTAAACTCCAATCAGACAAATAGTTTCCGAGATAGACGAGATACAAAAGAAACCACAACTGAGCAAGTTTTAAAACGACCCCCCCCTTATCTGCCAAATTTCGAAAAGAATGAAAATCAGCGCAGTTATCTGTAATTCTGCATACAAGTAGAACACATTAAAAGAAATAGATTAATGCAAAGCGAACTGCAATCAGACAAATAGTTTCCGAGATAGACGAGATACAAAAGGAACCTCAACTGAGCAAGTTTTAAAACGACTCCCCCTTACGTGCCAAATTTCAAAAAAAATTAATTTCAGCGCAGTTATCTGTATTTCTGCATACAAGTAGAACACATTAAAAGAAATTGATTGGTGCAAAGTAAACTCCAATCAGACAAATAGTTTCCGAGATAGACGAGATACAAAAGAAACCACAACTGAGCAAGTTTTAAAACGACCCCCCCCCTTATCTGCCAAATTTCGAAAAGAATGAAAATCAACGCAGTTATCTGTAATTCTGCATACAAGTAGAACACATTAAAAGAAATTGATTGGTGCAAAGCAAACTCCAATCAGACAAATAGTTTCCGAGTTAGACGAGATACAAAAGGAACCTCAACTGAGCAAGTTTTAATACGACCCCCCCTTACAAGCCAAATTTCGAAAATAATTTTTTAGCGCAGTTATCTGTAATTCTGCATACAGGTAGAACACACTAAAAGAAATTGATTGGTGCAAAGTAAACTCCAATCAGACAAATAGTTTCCGGGATAGACGAGATATAAAAGGAACCTCAACTAAGCAAGTTTTAAAACGACCCCTCCCCCTTACGTGCCAAATTTCGAAAAAAATTAATTTCAGCGCAGTTATCTGTAATTCTGCATACAAGTAGAACACATTAAAAGAAATTGATTAATGCAAAGCGAACTGCAATCAGACAAATAGTTTCCGAGATAGACGAGATACAAAAGGAACCTCAACTGAACAAGTTTTAAAACGACTCCCCCTTACGTGCCAAATTTCAAAAAAAAATTAATTTCAGCGCAGTTATCTGTATTTCTGCATACAAGTAGAACACATTAAAAGAAATTGATTGGTGCAAAGTAAACTCCAATCAGACAAATAGTTTCCGAGATAGACGAGATACAAAAGAAACCACAACTGAGCAAGTTTTAAAACGACCCCCCCCCCCTTATCTGCCAAATTTAAAAAAAAAAATTAAAATCAGCGCAGTTATCTGTAATTCTGCATACAAGTAGAACACATTAAAAGAAATTGATTAATGCAAAGCGAACTGCAATCAGACAAATAGTTTCCGAGATAGACGAGATACAAAAGGAACCTCAACTGAGCAAGTTTTAAAACGACTCCCCCTTACGTGCCAAACTTCAAAAAAAATTAATTTCAGCGCAGTTATCTGTATTTCTGCATACAAGTAGAACACATTAAAAGAAATTGATTGGTGCAAAGTAAACTCCAATCAGACAAATAGTTTCCGAGATAGACGAGATACAAAAGAAACCACAACTGAGCAAGTTTTAAAACGACCCCCCCCTTATCTGCCAAATTTCGAAAAGAATGAAAATCAGCGCAGTTATCTGTAATTCTGCATACAAGTAGAACACATTAAAAGAAATAGATTAATGCAAAGCGAACTGCAATCAGACAAATAGTTTCCGAGATAGACGAGATACAAAAGGAACCTCAACTGAGCAAGTTTTAAAACGACTCCCCCTTACGTGCCAAATTTCAAAAAAAATTAATTTCAGCGCAGTTATCTGTATTTCTGCATACAAGTAGAACACATTAAAAGAAATTGATTGGTGCAAAGTAAACTCCAATCAGACAAATAGTTTCCGAGATAGACGAGATACAAAAGAAACCACAACTGAGCAAGTTTTAAAACGCCCCCCCCCCCTTATCTGCCAAATTTCGAAAAGAATGAAAATCAACGCAGTTATCTGTAATTCTGCATACAAGTAGAACACATTAAAAGAAATTGATTGGTGCAAAGCAAACTCCAATCAGACAAATAGTTTCCGAGTTAGACGAGATACAAAAGGAACCTCAACTGAGCAAGTTTTAAAACGACCCACCCTTATCTGCCAAATTTAAAAAAAAAAATTAAAATCAGAGCAGTTATCTGTAATTCTGCATACAAATAGAACACATTAAAAGAAATTGATTGGTGCAAAGCAAACTCCAATCAGACAAATAGTTTCCGAGATAGACGAGATACAAATGGAACCTCAACTGAGCAAGTTTTAATACGACCCCCCCTTACAAGCCAAATTTCGAAAATAATTTTTTAGCGCAGTTATCTGTAATTCTGCATACAGGTAGAACACACTAAAAGAAATTGATTGGTGCAAAGCAAACTCCAATCAGACAAATAGTTTCCGAGATAGACGAGATACAAAAGGAACCTCAACTGAGCAAGTTTTAAAACGACCCCCCCTTACGTGCCAAATTTCGAAAAAAAATAATTTCAGCGCAGTTATCTGTAATTCTGCTTACAAGTAAAACACATTAAAAGAAATTGATTGGTGCAACGAAACTCCAATCAGACAAATAGTTTCCGAGATAGACGAGATACAAAAGGAACCACAACTGAACAAGTTTTAAAACGACCCCCCCTTACGTGCCAAAGTTCGAAAAAAATTAATTTCAGCGCAGTTATCTGTAATTCTGCATACAAGTAGAACACATTAAAATAAATTGATTGGTGCAAAGCAAACTCCAATCAGACAAATAGTTCCCGAGATAGACGAGATACAAAAGGAACCTTAACTGAGCAAGTTTTAAAACGACCCTCCACTACGTGCCAAATTTCGAAAAGAATTAAAATCAGCGCAGTTATCTGTAATTCTGCATACAAGTAGAACACATTAAAAGAAATTGATTGGTGCAAAGCGAACTCCAATCAGACAAATAGTTTCCGAGATAGACGAGATACAAAAGGAACCTCAATTGAGCAAGTTTTAAAACGACCCTCCCTTACGTGCCAAATTTCGAAAAAAAATAATTTCAGCGCAGTTATCTGTAATTCTGCATACAAGTAGAACACATTAAAAGAAATTGATTGGTGCAAAGTAAACTCCAATCAGACAAATAGTTTCCGAGATAGACGAGATACAAAAGAAACCACAACTGAGCAAGTTTTAAAACGACCCCCCCCTTACGTGCTAAATTTCGAAAAGAATGAAAATCAGCGCAGTTATCTGTAATTCTGCATACAAGTAGAACATATTAAAAGAAATTGATTGGTGCAAAGCAAACTCCAATCAGACAAATAGTTTCCGAGATAGACGAAATACAAAAGGAACCTCAACTGAGCAAGTTTTAATACGACCCCCCTCTTACAAGCCAAATTTCGAAAATAATTTTTTTAGCGCAGTTATCTGTAATTCTGCATACAAGTAGAACACACTAAAAGAAATTGATTGGTGCAAAGCAAACTCCAATCAGACAAATAGTTTCCGAGATAGACGAGATACAAAAGGAACCTCAACTGAGCAAGTTTTAAAACGACCCCCCCCCCCCCTTACGTGCCAAATTTCGAAAAAAATTAATTTCAGCGCTTATCTGTAATTCTGCATACAAGTAGAACACATTAAAAGAAATTCATTGGTGCAAAGCAAACTCCAATCAGACAAATAGTTTCCGAGATAGACGAGATACAAAAGGAACCTCAACTGAGCAAGTTTTAAAACGACCCTCCCTTACGTGCCAAATTTCGAAAAAAATTAATTTCAGCGCAGTTATCTGTAATTCTGCATACAAGTAGAACACATTAAAAGAAATTGATTGGTGCAAAGCAAACTCCAATCAGACAAATAGTTTCCGAGATAGACGAGATACAAAAGAAACAACAACTGAGCAAGTTTTAAAACGACCCCCCCTTACGTGCTAAATTTCGAAAAAAATTAATTTCAGCGCAGTTATCTGTAATTCTGCATACAAGTAGAACACATTAAAAGAAATTGATTGGTGCAAAGCAAACTCCAATCAGACAAATAGTTTCCGAGATAGTCGAGATACAAAAGGAACCTCAACTGAGCAAGTTTTAATACGACCCCCCCTTACAAGCCAAATTTCGAAAATAATTTTTTTAGCGCAGTTATCTGTAATTCTGCATACAAGTAGAACATATTAAAAGAAATTCATTGGTGCAAAGCAAACTCCAATCAGACAAATAGTTTCCGAGATAGACGAGATACAAAAGGAACCTCAACTGAGCAAGTTTTAAAACGACCCTCCCTTACGTGCCAAATTTCGAAAAAATTAATTTCAGCACTGCGATCTGTAATTCTGTATACAAGTGAACAAGATGTCTGCCAGTTCTCCCGAGTGTCGCTCCTCCCTAGGAATACGCTGGTCTGTCAACATCCGATAGAGGCTCATCACTGCGCCCTAGGGCAGATAATCTTTTGTCACCCCTACATGATAACGAAATAGTAGCGTACTATTGGCAATTAAAGAGCATCTTTAACCTTATGAATGAAACAAAAATACCAAATGTGTTTCAAGATTGAGTTTTTTTAATCGAATTGAGTTTTTGTTACTGTCCCGGCATCAATTGACGTCATCAAATCTCTGAGAATATTGCTTATTACATTTCGGGATGAGGTGTTCTATCCCCGCAGGAGAGAGAAATCCGGCGTTGAGCTACACTTCGCGTCTCCCTTCAATAATATCCTTCACGGGGTGACGCCCCAGCCTGGACTAAGCTTTTGACGGATGTCTATATATGTGTGATAGTACATGTAAATATCAGTGTGTATGAGAGAGAGAGAGAGCGAGAGAAAGCGAGAGAGAGAGAGAGAAAGCGAGAGAGAGGGAGAGAGAAAGCGAGAGAGAGAGGGAGAAAGCGACAGAGAGAGAAAGCGACAGAGAGAGAGAAAGCGAGAGAGAGAGAGAGAAAGAGAGAGAGAGAGAAAGCGAGAGAGAGAAAGCGAGAGAGAGAAAGCGAGAGAGAGAGAGAGAGAGAGAGAAAGCGAGAGAGAGAGAAAGCGAGAGAGATAAAGTGAGGAGGTAGAGCGACAGAAAGAGAGAGTGCGAGAGGAAGAGAGCGAGGGAAAGAGAGAGCGAGAGAAAGAGAGAGCGAGAGGAAGAGAAAGAGAGTGAGAGTGAGAGAGTGAGAGCGGGAGAGAGAGAGAGAATGCAGGGTATAGCGTGCGATCGATCGCCAGTTTATTAGCGGAACGTTCTAGCATCGATACTGTGTTGAAGACTACCGATAAAAGCTGTGGTAATTGCAGACTAGCTATAAACGAATACCTAATAGAGCTAGTGATGGAAATACAATATCTTAGCATAACAATAACTAGCAATGGCAGATCTATAAAAGAGGCTGAGGAACAAAGCATTAAGGCAAATAGAATAGCAGGCTGTCTCAACCACTCGATATGGCAAAATCAATATCTAAGAAAAGACACTAAAATTAGAATAAGCCAGTAATTAGACCAGTATTGTCATATGCAGCTGAAACGAGAGCAGACTCAAAAAAAATATGGCAAATAATGGAGTGTCGGAAATGCGGGTTCGGAGAAAAATTACAAATAAAACGCTAAGGGATAAAGAACCTAATATTAATATAAGACAAACTTGTCAAATAGATATAATCTCAGACTGGGTTCGAGAAAGAAGAAAGAAATGGAACGAACATATAGACAGAATGGAAGAAGACAGACTGTTGAAAGTGACTAGAGATAGAAGACCGGAAGGAAGGAGAAGAGTAGGACGTCTAAGAACTAGGTGGAAAGCATGAAGTAAGTAATGTAATGTATGGGAATGGAAGAAAAGTAATGTATCAGTTTTTTTTTAAATTTTAATTAAGTATCCTTTGTAAAGAAACAGGCTCTAGTCTTAAATAAAAGTAAGAAGAAAAAGGAGAAGAAGAAGAAGAAGAAGAAGAAGAAGAAGAAGAAGAAGAAGAAGAAGAAGAAGAAGAAGAAGAAGTACTGCATTGAATACGAACGGTATGCCAGTGACTGACGTTAAGGTAACAACACTTTTAGGTATTTCAATTCAGTCCAACTTTAAATCAAATGTTCATATTAAATGAATTGAACACTAAATTAAGTTCTTTATGCTACACTTTCAGAATTCTTTCAAATTCAATCACCCTCAATACGGTTCGTTGGCAATATTTTGCTCATGTTCATTCTCGCCGGGCATATGGCACAATATTCAGGGGAAATTCATTTTATAGCTCCCAGATTACAAATAAAAATCTAATCCCACCCACGTGATTCTTGAAAACCTCTCTTTATTAATCTAGGTATATTACCATTACCTTGCCTATTGATATATGAATCAGTGGTTTTTGTCAAAAATGACTTAAGGGCGGGAATATATTTTCAGCAAACGCCGGTATCCATATCAATACTCAAGGTGGCAATCATGTTCATCAAGTGACTGTACGTATCAACAGTCACTACAAAAAATTCACATACAAAACATGTACATTATTTTACAACACCTTGCCAGATAGCGTTAAACGATTAAATTCGATACAAAAATGTAAGTCCCAAGTAAAATATTTTATGCTGCACAACTGTTTTTACACAATTAGAGACTATATCGACCATTCAAAAGGAAAGTAATATTAATTTTAACAACAACATTTAGAGTATATTTACCATTTGGATTGTATAGTTCTAAAGAACCTGCAACAAGGATTGTACTTCAGATTCTGGGTGAATGATCGCCATCTCGATCAGGTTTTCGTCCAGTTTACCTGATCCTTGAGCAAATGCTGAGATGGTCCCTTGTTTTGCTTCTGGACATAAATGTAACTTCAATTTAACTTCTTACCATATCACGGCACACACAGTTTTTCACCGTTTCTGGCGTAAATAAATAATATTTCTGTTATATTATTAGGAAACAGAAAATTAATAGAAAATTAAAGAAGTGTACTTTGGGCGGCAATAGATGGCAGCAGTATAACAAGTACAGCAATAGTATGTGGCAAGTTCGAATAGCTAGCCGAGACCAAAGGAAATAGAAAACTAATACGGTAGTAAAACTAATCTGTGCCATTCTGTAGCACCACTAGTTTTCTCTGTGTGTTTTCCATGTAAAATGTAGTTTGAGCACGATTTTATCTGCAATGACTAAAAGTATGCAATGCTCACGTGTCATAAACAGTAATATTTTTGCATTTTATACTTTGGTCATTTTCAGTAAATTATTCATAATTTGGTCACGTTTTCCCATGAATTTTTGTCATATTTTTATCTTTTTGATTCCACTCTCGCATATTTCTTGCAGTCATCCCAAATATATTTTTTTTAATCTAACTTATTTACTTCCTTACAATTGTTATCTGTATTTACTATACATTTGTGAGTAGGGAGGATAAGCTATACAGAAAAATAAAAAGAAAGCGTAGAAAGTACCACTGGCGAAGGAAGAGATAGTTTACTTTTTGTCAGGTTGAGTCAGGGTCAACCGCTTCTGTAAATAATTTTAGCTAGTTTGTCTTCATTGGGTGCAAAAGGAGAAGGGGTGAATTGTGAACGAGATAGATTTTAAGAGTATATTTTCAATTTAATGGCTATTTACACAGCGGAAAGATTTTGAAAGTTTCGAAAATGCAACTTAAAAATGTTAACTCATATTTATGCTCATTCTTTATATTTTTAGGTCATAAAGGCTTGCATTTATCTAACATTTTTAGATCATAAACAGAGCTCGGATTCTGATGACATATCATATTTTCATTGGTGCAGTGTACACCTAGCTAATTTGTAAATGAATGTTTATCATGAAATTATTATTATTAATATTATTATTATTATTAATTATTTTAGCCAACTAAGATCCCATTAAGGTCAATGGCCTCCTGCCTTTTGCAGGGAATGCTGAATGAAGAGATAGGGTGATGAGGGTTGAAAGGTCTTGGATGATGGTGGGAGATGGTAGGGAGGGTGGTGGGAGGTGTTTGCGACATTTTTTTAATCATCCCAGCATTCGCCTTGTGACCAAGAGACACCGCGAAAAACTCCGGTCAGGATGGCCGTCCCCGGAATCGCTACGCATTGAGCCACTTCGCTCGGTTCGTGACATATAGATGATAGTAACTTTTTCTCATTGTTTGGAATTTTTTCAATTTTTAGCTAATTTTTACCTTCGCGTCAAAACGCATTTTTTTCGTTTTGTTTTTTTGTTAGTGGTTTTTTTCTTGAATTTACAATGACGCGCTACAACAAAGTTTTTATCATCTGTTCATACCGAAATTTACTACTCCCATGGACTGATTTTCGAACTCTCAAAATTACACATGATCACATGAAAGGTAACTTCCTCGACCTTTCAAGATTGGGGCTAACAATTAAATGTCCTCCTAAAATAAAAACTGCACATTAAATATAATTTTATATAAATATATTTTATTTAAAATTCATCGAATAAGTAAACATTTTAATATGAATGTAAAAGATTAAGTCATTCATTATGTACAAGGAGCAGTCACTTACGAAATAGGAACTGATCAACCCCCTCTCTCCTGCCTGAGATTCCTAAGACTCCCAATTCACATTGTCCTTCAATAACTCTGCGACGTTAGATAAGGTAAGAACATTTCTTCTATTTACTTGTCTCTCCCATCGTATTCCTTTCTAAACCCGGTCGGAGCTCTCGAACGAATGTTTCTCGCAATGACCCTGGTTCAAGGTATAACCTAAGAGGTGAAGCTACATATATCCGGGAGGTGACGAAACGTTACCTCCTTCCCACTTCGCTGATACAAAGCTACTCGGTCAACCAATGAAGAGCCTCACGACTGAACGTTGTACTATCTGTCAATGTAAAAAAAAGACAATGTCAGTAGCGCTTTCGATTGGCCTAGTATGAAAGCTGCCAAGGGTGTTCTGTTGTAGTTCTCTTACGTTGCCAACTATAACCGGTCACCACAAATCCAAATAGGGCGTAAACCGCCATTTACAAATATTTTTATTATATAAACGGAGGAACGCTTTATGAGCTAGCGTAGCGCATAAACAGACGGACGGGCAGCCGAGCCGACAGACGTTCGATTTTTCGGTTTGAAGGACGCACAAAATATGGATTCTGGGTAGACCACGTGTTAAGAGGAATTTATTTTTTATATTAAGCAATTGGATTTGTCCACTTTTTCGTTACCAGGGCCCGGCAATAAGAGATTTTGTGCCGAAAATTCGCCGATTTCTGGCGTACGATTACATCACTCGTACTTCCTCTTCCTACGTTAGTAAGTGCGATAAAGTAAAAATGGCAAGTGTACACAAAAATGCCAACACGAGTGAGAAACAGCTATTAAGCTGACCAATTTTTACTCTCCCGTATACTTACGTATGTACGTATATATACGCAGTAGAGAGAAAGTTATGTAATACTGCAGGAAATCGATTACGAGATTTCAACGGAAATACACGTTTTGGGGTCATGGGATACCAAAAAAGTGTTTTTTCCAAAATGACCGTGCGTCCGTCTGTCCGTGACTCCGGTGAGTGGGAACAACACTAGCGCCTAAACCATGCGTAGGATGTTTTCTAAATTGAAGAAACCCCTGTTCATTTGGCCTGAGTCGAAGCTCTGAGATTTTGAAAATCACTTATTAGTTTTGAGGGGCACTTTACATGAAGCCCCTGAGACATTTTCAAAATTTTCTCAAAAATTACTCCAATTTTTTCTTTAAATTCCTTATAAGAGTATATTAAAATGCACTTTTAATGTGATATTTGTCCTATTTTCACGGTTAACTTTGAATTTTCGAAAATT
Organism: Gryllus longicercus; assembly: GCA_038098605.1. Taxonomy (NCBI): domain Eukaryota; kingdom Metazoa; phylum Arthropoda; class Insecta; order Orthoptera; family Gryllidae; genus Gryllus; species Gryllus longicercus. The sequence continues at coordinate 703,194 of JAZDUA010000268.1, forward strand.
TCAAAAGTTTGAATTTTTTCGAGGTCTTTCATTTTTCGAGAACATTTTCTCAAGAACCGCTTCAATGTTTTTTCTTTAAACTTTTGGTAGGAATTGTGCTAAATGAACAATGAATGCGTGATGAAATAAATGCCATATTGATTCTTTGTTTTTTGAACAATTTAATTTTTTGACTTGCCTCTCACGTCGTTAATATTTACATTATCAGCAATTTTCTCATATTATTATATTTATGAGTATATGTGTTTTAAATAATGTCATACAATACTTCTCAAATACTCAACAGTTTTCTGTTAAAACTAGCTCAAAATTTCGCAATTTCAGAAACGCTCTAACACCATTTTCTCAAAAACGGCTCACATTTTTTTCTTTAAACTTTTCGAACGGATAGTGCTAATTGCACTCTTTAATACATTACTTTTTTACATTACTTACATACATTACTTTAATACTGTATGACGTAAAGTTTATTTCTGGTTTTTTTTTCAAAAATTACCCTTTTTTTAATATCTCTCACGCCGGTAATATGCATGTTTCCAGTAATTTGTAAACACTATTGTATTTGTGATTTAATGTGCTTCAAATGAAAATTTTCTAAAATGAAAACTGTTCTGTTAGAAAGTGCTTCAAATTTCGAATGTACTGTAGCGCTTAAGCGCCGTTTTCTTAAAAGCGGCTCCAATTTTTTCGTATAAAATTACCAGTTAGAATGAGGTTTTACTGTTCTTTAATTATCTTAAAATAATATTTCCGTTCTACTATTAGAAAACCAAAAAATTAAGAACATTTTAAAAAAATACTTTGCGCGGCGGCCAAAGTGTGTGACGAGTACGAATAGCTAGCCGAGACAAAAGGAAATAGAAAAAATAATACGAGAAAGTCTGTGTCATACAGTAGAGCCTCTCGTTTGTCCGCGGTACGCGTTGAAAATCCACTGAAAACGGCGGAAATTCCGCCGATCTGTCAATGGCATGGTGGCAATACTAATTAGTCTCTCCGAACTGTACCGACACATCGCGTTACACTTCGGCGCGGCATCTGCGAATACACCGATTAACGGATTAGTTTAAAATATCGAAAAACAGGACCAGTGGAATGAAACTTTTCGAGGAAGGAAACAACCTGTCCTCCCAAAAGGAAGAAGAGTGGTGACCTTAAGCATTTACGATTGGTTGTTTGACAGTGTACCGTTAGTTCTCTTGCACTTAAAGGTTGTGAATAGCGTTTTTGTGCTAATACATATTTCGAGTTCGTAACATTCCGTCCATTGCGTGGCCTTTCCTAACATGAGTACTCGCGTGCTGGTCTACGTCCAACGCCCGCACTATTTCGTTTTCTACGCCTTCTAACACTTAGTTTTTGTACAGTATCGAAGCAAATCCTTAGACATTTTAAATATTAAACAGTCTCTCATTACATAAAAGTATGATTTTAAGTATGCAAGAACGCCGTTCCATACGCCAGTACTTTCATGTTGGTTTCTGTCAAATAGGCACAGCGATTTTACTTCAAGGTATGGCGGCACAATGCAATACAGAGATAAGTTTATCGACACTCTTTTCAGATACCGTTAGAGAAATAGAAGCATTGTTTTTACTCGTGGAAGGCCTATTCCTTCCTCAACTAGAAAAGACACTTGTCTGACACTATCCAACGGCGCGAGTGACGGAATGTTAAGCATTTATTGTAGGATTTGTAAAATTTCACAGAAGCCAGATGATTTACTATAGTACAGTATCTCTTTAGTATTTGATGACTGTCAATCACATATTATCAATATTCAGAATTACGAAAGAACGAATACGTATAGTATACGGAACCAAAGTCATAAGAAAAGTACTCAGAGAAAATATGTTTGGACATTTGACGTTTCGGATGATTGGCATTCAAATGATCGACGTCTCACTACTCCCAACGTCTTCTGGATGAACATTTGCTCAATCACTCACCTACCTTAACATTCATTTCAATCTTTGCGCAAATACGAAATGAGAATGGCGAGTTTTAATTAATTAAAACTGCTTTGGCGTAAATTGCGTTTGAAATTATGCGTTGAACAGACTCAAGGATATTTTATGTTAATCGTATTAGGCCGAAAGAGCCCCGCCCCCAAATTCGACAGGTGTAGTATGGCGTGCATGAAATGGTTCTGCTTCAAAGTACTTGGAGTAAAATCCAATGGACATTTTGCGTTGGGCAGACTCAAGGTTTTGTTGCTCGCGAAAGTCGGAAAGCTTGAAATTGGACACTCGCAGTGACGCGTCAACTCACCTAATTAAAAACTTGACGTTATAAATGCATTATACATTTCGCTTGCGGTTGCGAGTCATATCGATGAGTGAATTGTAAAGAGTATTCTATTTAATAATGTGTGAAACTTATTTTTTTCGAGGAGAATGTTGCCAGAAATGTACTACTATTTTGTCAGCAAGTGCCGGAAACATAAAGGCCGCCAAAACTCCGCCATTTAATGTTCTAAGATAACTGCACACATTTTATTACTTTATTACAAGTTATGTTAATAAATGTAAAGAAACAATTAACATTATTTTAATAATAACGGCTTCTGAAAACGGATTGTAACGCAGCACAAATGTTTTATCTCACAAAGATCACAGCCCGGGACTTTCAGTAATCCAAACAGATGACATATGAAATCAAACATTACATTCGTGATAATGTAACGATCTTATAGCGTCCTTGAGCAGTAGATACTCCTGAACGTAAATAGCATAGAGTAATGATACATCGAGAGAGTACTCTGAAACATACTCTGAGTATCGATACCTCCTTAGTTTGTGTAAATACAGTGCAACAGGAGTAGGGACGAAGAAGAATCGAAACGAACATTGAAACGAATGTAAACGTGCAAACAAAAATGGATTGAAATACAAAGCAGGCGAATAATTTCTCTTCGCACCGATTGCACGGTAAAACGCTTCTCATTATAATCTCCTGTCGCAACACCTCACCATCTTCCATATTTTTGGGAGCCTTCCTTGCGCGCCTGGTACTTTTTTAAGAAATTTGAAGTTGCCTTTCTAAAGGCTACGAAATGAAGGGCTCAAGGCATTAAGATAACACACCAGTCACAGAAAGTCTGCCGCTATTTAATAACATATCACGATTTTGGTCGAAAGGTAGGTTGCTTTGATACTGTCCTCAGCCCTTCATATCCGATCCCCTTAAAGCCCAAGTGGTGTAATTCCATTTTCATTAGGTTGATAATCGTGCTCAGCCAGTGGCATATCACTGGCTAAAGATAGGAATAGAATCTACTGGCTGAGCACGATTATCAACCTAATTGAAACCAAATTACCAAATTAGACTGAATTACTGTTTAATCCTTAAACGGCTCATTTACAAACACACCAAAATCGGGATATTATCTTTTACAAATAGTGAGAGATTTCCTGTGGCTGATGTCGCTCGTCTTGTTACTGCCTTTCTCTGTAACCCTGAATGTGTAATAGGAAACAATTTCATAGGACCTAGTGGCGGCGTTCTGTTTAGATGGGTCTTTCTTAAAACAGTTTTGAATTTTCATTTGACATGAGAAAATTAACGCTACCCTCAGGCCAAGCTAAAGGAATTTCTACAATGAGCCTAGAAAACTTTCCAACGTGCGATTTGCGACTACTACTTTCCCTTGCCTCCTGAATATTCTCTAAAACGCCAAGAAAAAAACTAATAAATGGAAATATTTTAAAAGTGACTGGCAATGGTCTACACCATACATACTTGTATAACGAAATGAACGCTGAATAATTAATAATCTTGTTACGATCATCTTTTGTCCCACTGCTCCTAGCAAGAACTTTCCAATAGAGCAATTTAATAACATGGCTTCCTATTTTTATGAGAAAAAAAATAAAACGATGTATTATCGATCTAAATACACATGCTTGGAAAAACAAATATATAAATACAATTCTTTCAAAATTGCCCCATAGTGATATAGAATCCCAGAAACTATTAATATTATTTTTATCATGAAGTGCCCAATCAACTCACTTTGTCATCCATTCACAAGTATTAAGTGAATGATATGCCTCAATCATGAAACAAATTTCAACCTTTACATTTTAAATGGTATTATAGTAGCGACGCTATTTTGCTGCTTTTAAAAAATTTTGATATGCGTCTAATACCTTCGTATATATACTCAATATTTTCGGGAAAATTTCACACGTGAGGTGATGTTCCTTTCAATGGCCTATGACCCGAACAGTCACCCGAACTTCTATCCAACAAAAAGTTTCATGCACCTACTAGGTACTATCTTAAAAAGAAAGAGAGAGAGAGAGAATAGCATTATCATTTATCACTCTTTAAATTGTAGGAAAAGAAAAATACCGTGCATTATGATGGGGAAAGCTATGTTTCTCTGGACACGACGTGCTCTCCACACTGACTTTATCTCTGCACTTGAAAACGCCCCACTGACGCTTTGAGGGTGCGTACTGGTCCGAAGAAAGCTCGGGAATCGATCGCATTTGTGACGTTCAAAGTCGAAATACGAAGTATGTTGCGAGATACTTTTGATGTTTCGAGACTCACATAAAGGACACTTTCAAAGTTTCACATCCATTAACGGCCTGAAAAACTGACATTGCTAATGCAATAAATTTCAAGCACCAAGTGTTTTCTAATGCTAATGCAATAATTTTCAAGCTCATGATCTCAATATTTTGCTGCAAAATATTGAGATCCTAAGCTTGATTTGTAAAAATTTGAGAAAATCAGAGAGAAAGAAAGTATTACAATGTATCTTAGGTAATTCTTATGAAATTTGTTTTTTTCTCTTCATAAAATAAGTCCTAGCTAATGTGAAATTTATGATTTTTGTAATCCAGAAAGTGGCCATCCTGTAAATACAATAGTTTTTGTTGAACCATTTGCAGGGTTGCCAGGTGATTTGGAGAGTCTCTTCTCCTTATGTCATGTATCAATTCCGCAAATTATCAGTTTAAAAAAGAAAAAATAAGGGATTTTATAATATTTTTAAATAATTTATATGTACATCAATAAAATATTTTTTTACATACGACTGCAGAGCCCCCCTCTAAATTTTCAGGGGGACGCACACCTATTTTTCTGGCCATAAATGTACTTCCACTATACACACGTTTTGTTGATAGCTCTCTTTTTGCCAGAGTTGGTAGGTGTAGAGCCAGGAGGGGCGGATCTAGCCGATCGTTTTTTGAGGGGGATCATAGATTTTTATAAAATAATAAACATATTTAGATTTAGATGTATTTAGTCAAAAACAGTAAAAACTGTATGTGACGTATGGCGGAGAAGATAATATGCTCACGTTTTATTGAATACCAGAATCCTTTCCCATTATTTTAACTGTAAATAGTTGAAAGATGAGTAAAGGTTTAAAGAAGGTTTGTAAATATATTTAATATATTTAGTTAATATAGTTAATATATTTAGTTAATATAGTTAATAGATTTGTTAATATATAATGTTAACTAACTATTTTTGTAGGTACTGAACAATATTATTTTTTAAATAATCACTTAATTCAAACATAAATAAATATTTAAATAAATTTTGCCAAATAAAGGACGGTATATGAAAACTCTACGCCTTTTAGGAGAGAGGGGCATGGCTCCCATGCCCCCCCCCCCCCCCGGATCTGCCAGTGAGCCAGGTAGATAGATTATTGTTAAAAATTAAAGTTTCATTGGCAATACTAAAAAATCCAATCTGTTGTTCGTTCACCAATGCAATTGAGTTTTCTATAACTAAGGAGTGAAAAGGTCTAGTTTTCAAACATTTCAACCATAGCTTTGTTGGTACTTTTGGTATTTTCAATCATCATTCAACTAATTATGATTGAAATGAAGGAGATATTCTGGAGCTCAAAAAACATGTACAGATTATACCCTCCCAATGTGTCACATACAGTTTTTACTGTTTTTATAAATATATCAATTCAAAGACTCAATAAATCAATTCAAATTCTACATTGTTAATTGTATCCATTTCTGATATTATTTTTTACCAAATTTTGTAGCATATACCACATTTATACTACAGGTTTAAAAATTGATCTCTTTTCAAAACATATTTTATTCACTAAATATTCTTGTTCCAAAAACACCTTTTCCAAATTTGCAAAAAGGGGTCAGCACATCCAATCAGAAAGATGGTTGGTATAAAATTTTCATTCATATCTTATCAATACTTTATTGCTTAAACTTTTCAAATGCAGAGAATATAATAAAGTGAAACAGAATATTAATTAGAATCAAGTACTAGGAGGAACAGAGGAGTTTTGGAAACCACCTGTTTGACTACCGCATGGGTTCTACAAAACATAATTTGTCATTTTTGCTACTAAAAGTATTATTGGTATGTTGTTCTTTACATACAACATTTTTTGACTTTTTAATCATCACACAGGGTTTTTTTATTTGATTTTTTCAGTAAAAGGTTTGACTAATGTATGTGAACAACTAGTGTGTAGGGTAATCTACGAGTAAGATGCTGCAAGGTCCACAAGTGTATAGGTGAACAAATTAAGTTGTTTTTTATTAAACTTATTTTAAGCCTTTAAGCCTCCAAAATTTTGTACACCACTAGATGATTAGAATCACGAATTACTTATAACATCTTGAATTTGTACCAAGAAGTCCAAGTTCTTCTATTGATGCTTGTGTTTTTGTAAAGGACCTTCAATGTACTAACCTGAAACACCTCCTTGTTTTCATGTACTTTTATTAAATGTATGTACACAATAACTTTTATTGAAACATTTTTAATCCTAAGGTGGCCCATTTTGCATTGTGACATATTGTACACAGAGAAAGCTATGTAATGCAACGCAAAAAAATGGGGATTTTTGACAGAAAACTCTTATTACAGGGCCCTAGTAACGAAAATTAGGATAAATCCAGTTCCTAAAAATGGGGGAAATGCTCTAACACATGGTGAAGCCAGAATCCATGTTATGTGGATCCTTGATACCGAAAAATCGATTGACGGCAAAACGTCTGTCCGACCGTCTGTGAACAACGCTAGCGGGCTAAACCGTTCAGGCAATTTTCTCCAAAATTGATACGACCTCAATCTACTTGGCTGATGCCGCGGCCTCTTGAATTAACTAGGGGGTACTAGGGGATAATAAACAAGAAATTCCTATCGTTAAAGATACCATGAACACATTACTAATAGATCGGGAAAAAGCAAACGCATTTAATGCCTACTTCAGTTCCGTTTTTAAAACAAAATCTCATCACACTCAGATATCGAGGGAGGCTGTACCAAATCATTTTAACATAGACGTCAATGCATTGCGAAAGCGAATTAAATCTATGAAAAATGGAAAGTCGCGGGATCCAGATACCATTTCAGCGAACATCATTAAACTCAGTGGAGAGACAATTTCAGCGAATCTAACAAGATTATTTCATAGTTCGATCAACAATTCAAGCGTGCTCGAAGATTGGAAGCTAGTTACTGTTGTTCCGATTTTTAAGAATGGTGACAGAAGAACTGTTTTAGTCAATTATAGACCGGTAAGTCTTACGTCAGTTGTATGTAAGCTAATGGAACATTTGATAACTAGCTATATCAGACAAGAATTGGAACAAACAGAATGGCTATTTCAGGGACAGCATGGTTTTAGGAATGGTTTCTCTTGCGAGAGTCAGATAGTATGATTGTTACAGGATATAGAAAATGAAGTTAATGATAGTGGGAGGGTGGATGCCGCAATAATAGATTTTGCGACTGCATTTGATGTTGTCCCACACGATAAACTGATTCATAAATTAATGCATTCGGGTATTGACACCCGAAGTGTGGCGTGGATTGATAAGCTTCACGTTAACCATCATGTTAGGGGCCCCAATTACCGTAAAAGATACCATTTAGGCAGCGATAATATTCCAAAAGTCTTGTCTTGTAAGTACCTGTGAACAATTTTTGATAGCAAATTGAATTGGGAAAATCAAGTAAACTTTGTCGTAGGAAAAGCCTGGCGGCCTTTGCATTTTACTATGCGAGTACTAGAAAAGAGTACGAACTGCGAAAGCGAGAGAATTAGCTTACTTATCTCTAGTTTGTTCATTAATGGAATACGGGGCGATTTGTTGGTACCCTTACAGATATTCACAAAAGGAATAATTGAATAGAGTACTTACTTCCCGCAGCAATAGGAAGAAAGTAGAATGGGAGTCTCTAGAAATCAGGTTTAAGGTAAGACTCTGTGCCCTGTACGAGTACAAAGTGTATGCCGGTTATCCAGCGTGCAAAGATTTCTACATTCGACTTGATAGACCTACTTTCTTTAATAGAGGAGATCACAAGCACAAAATTCAGTTCAGGTCACAGAGAACAATTTTGGAAAATTTTCTTTCACAAATAGAACAATATCCAACAGAAACACAGTTCAGCGGGCAAGACTAAATCAACAAATGGCACTCTCTCTCACTCACGTAAAATTTTGATTCTAGCTGACAGCCATGGTAGGAACCTTTCCTCCATTGTGAGAGAGAAACTCCCGTCAAAGTTCTCAATTACAGGTATTTTTAAACCTAATGCCACGATGGCTCATGTAATTGAGAACTTAAACACTCATACTAGATCTTTTACACAACAGGACACAGTAATAATTATAGGTGGGCAGAATGACATTAATTCTGGCAGTCACTTTCACGCAATGGAACATTTAACAAAAATACAAGAGACTGCCAAACACACAAATGTAATCATGACCACTCTGCCCCCCTGGCACGACAACATTCCCATAAACAAGGAAATTAAGATTGCAAACCATCATATAAGACAGCACTTGAGAGGGACACCTATCACACTTGTTGATCTTGACAACCTCTCAAGAAAACATTTTACTCGGCATGGTCTCCACATGAACCAGATAGGAAAACATAAACTAGGAGCCATGCTCATCTCACACTTACTGGTAACCCCTGCCCATGCTACCTCACATCCATCTCCCACCCATTCTTCTGCCTCTTCATCCACAACCCTCTTACACACTCCACATCTTTCACCACCATCCAGTCCTCTCTTACCTCCACCAGTTCCTTCTCCTACTCCCACACCTCTCCTGCCCACTCCACATCCCTCACCTGCCCACAGTCCTCTTTTACCTACGCCAGTTCCTACTCCTACACCGCTCCTGCCCACTCCACTTTTTCCAACTACCTCCTCACCTTTCTTCTCTTCAGCCCCTTCACCTACTTCCACACTTCCTACTCCCTGTCCCATCCGTACATATAATTTCCGCTGCAACCGAAAACCCACTCCTGTGTATAACCTGTAGCATCAAACATCGGCAGGAAAGCATACACAAAAATAAAAACTATTTGCACATTCTTCACCAAAATGTACAGTCTCTGAAAAATAAACTCACTGATATAGAAATATTACTTGAGGAGAAACTCAACCACATCTCAGTATTGTGCTTCACAGAACACTGGCTAACTAAAGAACAATTAGATAACACATATATACCAGGTTTCTCTCTAGCCAGTAGCTCATGTCGAAATATTAACAATGCACATCATGCATATGGTGGGACATGCATTTTTATTAAAAATACAATTAGTTTTGTACCCTACACAAATCACACTCATCTTGTAAAAGAGAAAGACTTTGAAATATCCATCACCGACTTAACAACAATAAAAACATGGGTATTATGCGCATATCGCAGCCCTGCTGGAAATTTGAAAACCTTTTTAAAAAATCTGGAAGTTATTCTAACAAAACTTCAAAAACGCAGACAGTATAAAACTATTCTTTGTGGTGACTTCAATATAAATTGCCTCACACAATCCAGTAATGAAAATCTATTCAAAGACCTACTAAAATCATACAATTTACAAACAACCATAAATACACCAACATGAATATCCAAAAATAGTAGCACTGCTATAGATCAAATAATAATAGATGCAAATAACCATTGTTTTTCTGTTGCTACATTTAATACAGGTTTCAGTGACCACATTGCCCAGATCCTAACACTTCCAACAGAAACAAAAACCGCGGAACAGACAACTTACAAAGAAATCCGTAACTATTCCCAAGGAAACATAATAAAATTTCAAAACTTGCTCAGATTTGAAAATTGGAATGAAGTATATAAAGCAACTGATACAAATGATAAGTTTAACTCATTCATAAATATATACTTAAGACATTTCAATGCCATTTTCCCTCAAAAACTGAAAAAGATCCAAAATAAGAAAACTAAATCATGGATTACCACAGGCATCAAAGTGTCATGTGAAAGAAAACGCAACATGTATAAAATACTAATAAATAACAAATGTAACTCAAACTTCATTTCATATTACAAAACATATAATTCGATCCTAAAAAAAGTAATCAAACAAGCAAAAATTATAACAAATGATAAGTACATTGCAATTGCACGTAATAAAACAAAAGCCATGTGGGACATTATTAAAAAGACAACAGCACCAACTAATAATAAAAACAACAACATAGAGCTCCACTACAAAAACGAAACTGTACAAGACCCACAAGAAATAGCTGATATATTCAATGAACACTTTTCACAAATTAGTAATAAGTTAATCTCTCAACACTCTCTAAACAATGGAACACACCAAACAAACACTAATATTACACAAATTGTAAATTCCATATTTTTATATGAAACAACCCCCTCTGAAATTTTTAAAATCATTGGACAAATGGAGAATAAATTCTCAGCAGGCATGGACAACATTCCAGATTTTCTTATTAAACACAGTGCTCCATGTATAGTGCAACCACTCTCTCACATCTGCAATTACTCTCTAAAATCAGGCATATTTCCAGATATATTCAAAACAGCAAAAATTAAACCATTGTTTAAAAAGGGCAATAGTTATGACCCAATGAACTACAGGCCTATTTCCCTGTTATCAGGATTTTCAAAAATTCTGGAAAGACTTTTCAATGATAGACTTAAACTGTTTCTCAATGCAAATAATGTCCTTACAAATGCACAACATGGCTTCAGGAGTAATAGATCCACAGACACAGCCATCTTCTCCTTTTTAAATGACATACTTGTTGCCCTAAATCAGAAGGAAATTCCCATTGGCCTTTTCTTAGATTTGTCAAAAGCCTTTGACATCAATGACCATCATATACTTTTAAGAAAACTAGAAATGCTAGGGATTCGAGGCATTGCAGGCCAATGGATCAAATCATATTTATCAAACCGTAGACAAATAGTTGCCCTCCAACACACTAAAGAAAACAAAATCTCCTCATACTACTCCTGTCCTCAAATAATAAATTGTGGAGTCCCGCAAGGATCCATCCTTGGGCCAATACTATTCCTTATATACATAAATGACATGCCTTTGGCTTTAAGGAACAACAAAATAATTTTGTTTGCAGATGACACAAACATCATCATCAAAGCAAAAACACAACAATCATTAGAAAAAGAAACTCACAAAACTTTGCAAGCACTAGTAAAATGGTTTCAAGACAACAAACTCATCATAAACACCAGCAAGACAGTCTCTCTAAATTTCATGAATCCTCGATGTAAAGACAAACTCTCACAGCATTTGCTCATAAACAATAACCCTGTAACAATATCTCATGAAACTACCTTCCTCGGACTAACAATTCAAGAAAACCTAAAATGGAACACTCACATATCAAATCTTAACAAGAAGCTTAGCAAATCTTGCTATGCCCTATACACCCTCAGGTCAAGCTCCAACATTGAGACACTTCGAACAATGTATTTTGCAAATGTGCACTCACACCTAAAATATGGAATAATATTCTGGGGAAATGCCCCTGAAAGCACTCGCACATTTATTATCCAAAAAAGAATACTGCGAACAATGACCAGCACTCATAAGCTGGAGTCTTGCAAACCCTTGTTTAATAAACTAAGGATTCTTCCTCTACCATGCTTGTACATATTTGAAATAGTGGTCTTCACAAAGAAAATTCTCATGGAAAACAAAGACACTTTTACTTTAAATTCTGATGTACATAACTACAACACCCATCAAAAGGATAACCTACATGTTCCCCACTCTGAAACTACACTTTATCAAAAAAGTACCCTAATAGAGGGCATTACACTTTACAACAAACTAGGCAATGATATCAAAGACATAAACACAATTCATACATTTAAAAGTAAATTGAAAGCTTTCCTGCTTAACAACATGTTCTACAGTGTAAAGGAATTTTCAAATTACATTTCCCTTAAAAAATATAAATAAATAAGAATTTCTTATTCCATTAGACTTTCTGTTTCATATGAACTGTTTCAAGCTGAAAATGATCCTGTGAAATAGAAGGAGAATAGAAGAAGAAAACTGGTCAAAACTTGCCTCCTCACCGTTTCAAGTTATAAATATAGAATGTACTACTATTGTAAAATTTGATGTAGTTGCAAACATAATTGATATGTATTATTAATGTAATTATTATTATTAATGTAATTATTATTGTTAATGTAATTATTATTGTTAATGTAATTATTATTGTTAATGTAATTATTATTGTTAATGTAATTATTATTATTAATGTTAATTATTAGCAGATAATTTATCTACTGTATAATATCTTAATCTAACTGTAACAAGTATTGTATTTCTAGGCCAATGACCCCATCTCGATCAGGTTTTTGTTCAGTTTCCCTGGTCCTTTGAGCAAATGCTGAGATGGTCCCTTGTTTGCTCCTGAACAGTAATATAACTTCGCTCTCTCCACCCAAGGCATCATATTGACTCGTCATACACGATTGTAATTGTATATGTGACTCAATAAATATTACTATTATTATTAATAACGGACTAGAATAAGTTGCCTGAGGCAGCCATGGAACTCTTTCCTTTAGGTGTACAAAGATTGAAAAGTGCCTCTAGGTGTACAAAGATTGAAAAGTGTATTAACTCGATATATAGAAACTTAATTAATAAGTAAGTTAGGCTTATTAGAACAATTATTTTATTAGTAGTAGTAGTATTGTGATAATTACTATTAAATGCATTGTTTTATTACATACATAATTCTATTTAAAGTTGTATTTGAGTGTCGTGACGTGTTGTGAAATAAAGTGTTGTTCATTTATTATTGATTACAATATCTGTGCAGAACAGGCATAAAATATAGATTTAATGCTATTATTGTTATTATTGTATTTATTATCATATTATTACAATTATTGTCTTAAAATAATTTAAAATTACATTGTATTAACATTCCTAATTGTAATTTGTATATTGTAGTGTTCTGCCACCATGTTGTATAAACTACCTGCAGAAATAATAAATATCTACTTTACTTCAAGTCCCAATGACATTCAATTTTTTTTCAGAAAAATTGCTCCATTATTTTTAATAAATTTTGTTGTTGGACAGAGTGAATGACATTGTTTTTTGGACAACACAACAATTTTCATTACAAATGTGTAATAAATACTCAAATAATTGCACAGAACTGTTGCAGCCACTTTCAAAATGTGATTTAAAATGGTAAACATGGTTTTAATGTTTGTTAACTACAGCTCAGAATTCAAAAAAATCTGAAAAAACATACGTTTTGTGTTTTAAGAACTTTTGAGATTTTTTCAAGCCTATTCCAGGGTCCTAAAACAATTTTATAAGTTCATATAGCTTATATTGTTCATATATATTGAATTTGACACTGAGAAAATATAAAAAAATATTTTTCTGATAGCATAAATGATTTTGTTATTTTTCATATTTTTTTCAACCATATAAAATAGTGTTAAGTTAAAAAAAAAAAATAAAAAGAAAAAAGACACATTTTTGGCTGTAGAGGAGTGTGAGTGGTGGGACAAGGCCAAAGAAATCTATCTAAAATATTGTTTATGTTAGAATTATATTGTAACTAATATGCCATTTTGTTTAGGAGAATTTTTTACCATTTTATGGAGTGCGAGCTTTTGCCCCCCTCCCCAATAAAAAATCCGAAATCCCACGACTGCTAGGAATAATACCATAGAGAAACTAGGTACACTATTCGTTCTCTAAGGTGATACAAATATGTAAGAGGACAGAGGACATGAATCCTTTGTAGATAGAAGCAAGAAGCGCTAGAGGAAATCAGGTTGCATCCAACAACACACTATGGGCAGTGGGGGGTGGAGGTTCTACAATCCTCTTCCATTATTAAATCATTAAAATTCAAAAAAAAAGTTGGGAAACCATTCATTAGCATTGAGAACCTTCCATAAGAAGACAACACAAATATTTGGGCAAATTACAAAATATTACAACTGACCATAGTTCTCTTTAATAACTATATTCTGTGGAAAGAAAAAAAAAAGTTGCTGTATTTCTTCACCCAACTGTTAGAAAATATTTACTTAAGAGCGGGGTAGTAAATCGTTAGGGTGTCTGGATTAACTAGGGTACTCTCAAGATATTTGTAGAAACTTTTTCAACTTGAAGTTGCAAATTCCACTTCATAATGTGCATGTTTGAAGTAAATTGCAGCGATGACCTAATTTCGCAACTGTATGTAAACAGCAAATAAAGTAGGGTTGTTTACGTTCTTCATGAATTTAATCCAAGATTTTTTCAGTATAATCAATTGTTGAATCACAGGTATCATCCACGGTTTCTTGCTTAGGACTCTCCTCTACCTATTCCAAATGGGACTTGCTGTAGTGAGGATAGTAGTTTTGAGGACCTTCCAAAATATGAGCCAAAACACTTTTTCCAGAAAACCAATTTCCGGCACAACATAAATAAAATCAGACTCTATAAACACTAATATACAATGTTATTCTTCAGATATGTGATAAATAAGTAAGGAATTAGTACTAAGAACATTAATCCTAACTAAATTGGAAGTATATGGTTACAATGACTATTATTACTACTTCTACCAGTGTTTTGGCTCATATTTTTGAACACTATTTTAGTCTTAATCATGTAGTCCTAGTGTATGGGTGATCATGCCAGTTCTCGTGGCACAGAGTCGTGAAGTGTGTTGTTATATTTACATAATACTCTACCCGAGTAAGGTATGTTTCTATTGTTTTTTTATTTATGTTTTAAAAAATTATTTTGTGTTATTAGTGTGTGCTTCAAACAATTAGAGTTATACATTGTTCTGTGTTGTCAAAGAATTTTGCCTTCATGAAGGAGAAATAAACTCTGCAATGTTAGCAAACTGAAATAAACTGTCTTATTTTGACCAAAACCCATGAACTACAAAATGGATTATACTACAAATGGTCATGAAATACAGGATACATACAAATTGTGTATTTACTATTAAATTATCATCATGAGGACGTAAAAACTTTTTGCCTGAACTATCATATTTTCTCTCGTTATTGAAAACAATCATTAACATCATCAGTTTTGTCACTACAATATTCATCTTCACATGTATCATTGTTTCTTTCTTTCTTGTCATCCTTCCATTCTAGGTTGTCACCCGATTTTTTAGGCCCCAGAAAATTATTGTGTATTGAATTTGCACATATGATGTCATCAAAAAACATTCCCTTCTGTTCGCACCGACATTCTTCCTGTCGCTTGTTTGTGGCCTAATTTTTAATTGTTAACTATAAATTCACATGACCGGGTTGTGAACTGACATGTCATACATCTCTGCACCTCAGTTCTGGGGTAGCAAGGAAAAGGGCAGCAGTTAGCAATGTTTAGGATTTTTTTGCTTAGATTTTTTTTTTATCGTTCCATCTGTGGTTGGATGTAGAATACATATTTCTATTGAAGATAATATTTTCATTTTGATCTCTTGTAAAGTGCAGAATTGCACTTACCGGACGCCAAACCAAGAGTTTCTGTGGCCTCATCCATTGGGCCACAAAATCTCAACAATGTTTTTTTTATAAATTCTTGGCTATGAGGGAGACACCGCATCGTTGGCTGGGAGGTCAACAATGCAGCGTCTCCCAGATAGCCAAGAATTTATGGACTCAAGCTGCCGAAGCTTACATGTGCAATGTTTTTTTTCCATTTTCACATTGTGTGATCACTTATTACAATGCTGTTCGTTCGATTCTCTCTTTGCCAGCTCTTAAAAAATATGATCTGATTCGCCTGGCAATTCTGTATTGGATGCCAAGATTTTGTCTGCAAATATAAATAGTAGGTATAAAAGATACACATGGTATTTATCAACTTTGCAGCTTATTACTCAGTATTTGGGTTTCTTAGAACAGAGAGGAAGTGTAAAAACAGAATCCCAATTGTCTAGTCTTCATATGAGAATATACGTTGAAACCATATTTTCTGAATGAGATATTAAGAAAAACTCAAGTTTTAATTATTAAATACAGTACATACCAGATCTTCCAGGCTCCATTCATAAATTAATGTTTCCTTCGTACATGAATTTTATGTACCCAAACATCAATATCATATTATCCACTTTTTTTTCACTTGAGTAGTTGAAATTGCCAGCTATTCACATTCTGAATTTGATAATTCTCTATCTTTTATTTTAGGATTGACAAAGGTGTATAAATTATGTAAATAAGTAGGTCAAATACATTTTTATTATGTTTTTATTCTGCTCACTATATCACAGAATTAAGGGCTGTACAATTCATAAAAAAATCAGTATTTCAATAGAAAGTCTATTTTTAAGTTCATAATTACAAATCATCCCATATTCTACTGTTACATTGAGAATTTCTCTTGATATATTTTGCAGTTCTGTGGAAAAAATTATTTCCTATTATTTATTAAACAATTATAGAAAAGCAACTTTTAGAAAATTTTAGAATACCATTCACTGTAATTGAAAATGTACTAATTTTTTAGTAAATGATTCTCAAACCTCTATTTTACATTTTACAATCTTTATTACTTACAAGTGTTTGAAAGTGTACAGGAAGAAAATGTTTCATTTTCAAGAGGAAAAATGTACAGGAAAAATATAACATTGGCAATACTGCACAATATAGAATCACTCAAACACCGTAAATCCAAACAAATCATCAAAATTTGTTATGAAACAAGCAATTTAAACTGAATAAAGAATTGTTTCCTCAAGGAACTTTCTCTCCAAACACATTTAATTAAACAGCAAGAAGCTGTTTATAATGCAAGAAACATTCACTTGTCACACATACAGCACACACTAGCAATAAATTATCATACATGGTTGAATGAATTACCTACTAAATTGCAGCATGTAATGCATACCAATTAAAATTTGATTGAAGGGACTTCATAGTGCCATACCACGACCCTCAATTGAAATAGTAACAGCTCGCCTTGCTTGTTTGCTCCTCTTAGCATCAATATAATTCTTCATGTGCTTTTCAAAACGGTTCAGCTGTTTCTTTGTAGTCTGTAAGAGTATTAAGCAAAAACAAATACAGAATTAAATAAACGCAAAAGAGTCAGAAATGAAATCTATAAGTAATGTGTGAGAGAACCCTTTACATACCCTACTGATGTCAGTATCATTTTCCCATTTTGGTCTCACAACATAATCTTTATTCGATGGACGAGGAACTCTTGCTCTTGCAACCCAGCCTTTATCTCCAGGGCGCAAAGGCCTAAACAAAACAAAACAAAACAAAAAAATAATGTGCACAGCACAAGATACTCGAGACAATTTGTTTATCCAGCCCTGGGCAGCTTAGTAACAGACTCATCCACTAGCTATACAAACAACTCAAAGCATCAAACAGAATTTTTGCAATTTCAAAAAATCTTAGAGGTTTTTATAAAAATCATATTTTGCCAGGTTAGTGACCTTTGCTTTTAAGCAAAAATTTTTGAAGAAAAATTGAGAACCCTCTGGAAAAAAAATTGTTCACATAATTTTTTGTTGTCAAGAAGACTCTACTGAAAATTACCTGAAAACTATTCTCATTTTCAAAAAAATTGTTTAAGACATTTTATTCTGATGAACAGATTTCATTAAGAAAATATAATAATTTACACTTCATTAGTGAAGTTCCAAGAAGTTGCTAAAAACTTTGCAATTTTGGACAACTTTCCAATTCAACCAGATGAAGCTATTTTTCTAAACAAAACAAGCACCCGAAACGATGGGCAACAAAATGTACATGATCCTTCTGTATCTTGTCCCCATTCCATATTTTAGGGTAGGGTGATAGGCCAATCACCTATCCTCCTATGAACCAACCCACATGACAAATGATACAGATCCTACATGAAGCTTACGCGCACCTTGGTGGGTGAGGGGTTAACCTTACTGGCCTCTGAATCCCAAGTGGGTGGGTTTGATCCTGATCAAGGTGCATGGATTTTCAAAGGGTGGAATATCCACAGTAGCCATGCTACTCTTGTGGCATAGTTGTGTAGATAAAAAAACCCTGGCAGATGCCCAGAAAAATCAAATTCCTCCAACAATATCCAACACAAATGAGATATCACTTTCTCCCAAACAAAGAGTTCAAGTAGAGTTAACCGAAACAGGCAACGGAGGAGAAAGTGTGTCACACCTGAGGCACATCAGGGGACTGCCTGCAATGTGTACCTGCTCAAGACCTGCATCGTAGGCAGACTTTCAAGAAAGCCTTGGCCGAAAAAGAGCCATGCATCCAATTGCTTTAAATATCCTCTTAGGGGGATCACCAAGGATCGCACGGCTTACATATGTCTCCCCAGATGGGCTCTGTGACCCTTGGTAGAAAAACCCGAATAAGAAGAATGCACTCACTTGTCCTGTTCTCCGGGGGCTAATGCTTTTGTTAAGTCTTCCCGTCCTTTAGGTGATGGTTGTTCCTCCTCCTCTTCCGTTGTGCGACGGCGTTTTGGCATCTGCTCAATATCTCTTTGAACCCTTTCTTCTTTAGACATTGCTAAAAGCAATTAAATAAACTTAATTAATAATCTGTTATTCCATAAGAAATTTAAAGAATTCTTGTTTAATACAATAAATGAGAAAATGGTTGATAAGCCAAAACATTATACCAAAAGATATTTAATCCTTTGGCATTGTGATAAACAAGCTGTTATCTGTGTCTAACAAATAAAATTCATACCATTCATTTCTTTCAAAATATTTTGTTATATACTACTTTTTTTTTTAATTTTGAATTGAAAATGACCTTGAATGTAAAATATTTTGAAAATGGCAAGATTTATAGGTTTTGCCCACAGACTGTTTGCCTCAGCAATGTATTTTGCACAATTAATTATGTAAAAGAGTATTACACATTATAAAACCTTATTAATATTTATGTTTACTAAATTACAAATCAGTAAAACATATTTGTATTACAATTAGAGAACAGATTTTCACATAAATACATACTTTTACAGGAACAAGGTACTTCCATTCAATAGTATTTGAGTTTAGAATATGAATGAAGTAGAACAATTTTTATTTTACATTTTTTACTTATTGCTACATTCTATTTCTTTACATTTTAATATATTTGTCCAGAACATTTCAGATCCGAGTTTGCAATGTATGCCACTGGAATCTTGTTTCTTACAAAGCCATGAAATGCTACTGTGCTTCAATGAGCACTCGACTTTTGCAATGAACTGTGAAACTTACACCTCCATGCTTCTTAGAAACCAGGTACTCAAAATCAAGGATAAGCAAATGTTTGTGAAGATGAAATAATTTCCACTGCATCAATCACAACTATTTCATAGAGGCAAAGCCTAACTCAATCGGAAACTTAACTATTTTCATTTTCATTCTTTTATCACAATCTGGGAGACGGGGATATGTCCCCTCCCCCTCTGGGATCTATCACTAGCTACACGGTACTTCACATGAGCACTGGCTTCTCAACACTGTACTATGAACGTCTTTTATACTTTGAAAAAAAACACTTGCATGTGGTTGCATCAAGGATGCTCAAGATATGTTTAAGAAATTATTAGACGAATACAAGATATGAAGACTAAAAATTAATACGGAAAATACATTTTATATGAGGTGTGGAGTAAATAATAAAGATTTAATTTTACAATATGGGAAGAAAAAAAAGAAATTAATGTTGTTCAGAATTTTAATATTTTGGAGTAGAAATAAATAAGGATGGAAATCAAGAAATTGATGTAAGACATAGAATAAACAAACTAAGATCAGCAATGCTAAATAAAATATTATGGGATAACAAAAACTAAATTAAAGATATATAAATCTATTATAAAATATACTGTTTTATATGGTTCAGAAATTTGTAAATGAAAGAAAAATTTAAAACTAAATTTACTGGCAACAGGAATGGCTTTTTTAAGAAGGTAATCCAGGATACAAAAATGAGATAAAATAAGAAATTTAAAATAAGAGAAAAAATTAATAAAGTTCATACAATTTTAGAAACTATCCAATAAAAACAATTACAATGGTTTGAACAAATTACAAGAATGAGAGAAAATAGAATTCCAAAAATAATTTTAGAGTGGTATCCTGTGAGTACAAGGAAAAGGGGAATACCTAAACATAGCTGGTTGAGAGAAACTGAGGGACTTTTGAAAGAGAAGAATTTAATACACAGAATTATAAAGATCGAGACAAGTGGAAAAAGTATATTAAAATTATTTGAAGTATTAGAGTTGTTGGGTAACAGATAGGATTTTTTTTAACAATGTAAAACTGTGAAATAAATAAATAACTTAGAATTATGTACGATCAAAAGTTAATGTCAGTAATTTATTGTTTAACCGAAGTTCAGTAATTTGTCATTACAAACCCATAACACGTATTTTGGCTGGTTATGAACATTGCACGATGTTTTCAGACATGCTCACCACAGCCCTACCAACCTAACAGAAACAAGAGGGCAAGATTTTTTGTAAAAAAATACAATTTTTTTGTGTAAAAAAAAAAAATCAACACTTCCAACAGAATAAAAATTCTTTCCTTCTACTACAAGTGGTATAAGAGAAAGAATAAATGGATATCTTTATATAGAAGTAACCAGTTCTGGTGGTGGTAGAAGTATGCAGTTCTGGTTGTCAATTATTTATCACTGTGATCAAACAGGCAGGCAAAGGAATGAATAATTCATAGTGCTCCCCATTGCTTCTATAGTGTACAACAGAAATAGTTTAACTGGCATCCCAACTCAATTTTACGTCAAATCACTATTGCCTCACAGCAAACACTCTTCCCTGTCCCAGCATAGCTGCATTGTATTGCCATGTACTGAGGATTCCTAATAAGCATCCACTGTGGTCAGAAAATTTTTTAAAATGCTCATTAAATTGAAGCCCTTTAAATTCCATATATTTTTTTTTTTTCAATTGGAAATTACACTGAAAATTCTAGAATTTCCACAATGGGAAGGGTATGAAAAGTAACCAGGTAGTAGAAGCAATGATCCATGAGTCACATGTTTACATGCTTCATTCCCCTGAAATGCACAAGAGGTTTTAAAATACCATTCATTTGGTTAATTAATTAATTAATATTATATATTTAAAATCCTATTACGAGTTCCCATATCTAAAAATGTGATTTAAGTAATTAATTAAATGAATTTTTTTACACATATACATTTTGGACAGCTTAGTTTAATATATTAAATGGATAAAAAGGTAGTTAAAAACCTTTAAAATCTGTTGACAAGTTGAAGATTGGGCGAGCCCATTCATTGATTAACTTCCCAGCACGTTCACGATTTTCTTTAGTTTCTTTGGGATGTTTGTATAAGTACATAACTGCTTTTCCTATTCCAGATTGTTTCAAGGAATCTTGGCCAATACCTGGAAACTACAAGTAACAATAAAGCATTAAAGAAATAAATATCAAGGAATATTTCAATTAGAATGAAGGAAAAAGTACCTCCCACAGTAACTTGAGAATGCTTTCCCTGATTTTTAGGGATGGCATACTGCGATCAGGCATAGGAGCAAGCCAATCTGTCAAGACCGTTAAAACATTATGTTCAAGGAAAGCCAACTGCAAATCATGTTTCTTCAACTGAGACATAACTTTAGGCAACATTGCAATTTTGTTTGTTGCAGGTTTCCCCAGTCCATTTAACCTTCTATCTTCCTAAAAATAAGAAGTCAAACATGTTTGTTTTTCAATAAGTCACATGTGCACCAAAAATGTCACAGACAATTGTGGTTCTTTAAAACCTACCTCAGCAGCCTGTCTCATATCTGATAATAACATGGCTATTACATCATCATTGTCATTAATCAATTCATAATTTTTTCCTTTCCGCCTCCTGGTCATTTCTTTTTTTCGTTGTAACATTAAGTCAAAGTCAGAAAGTGCATCACCGCCACTATAAAAGAAATTTAATTATATTTAACTGTGCAAAGGTTCACAAGTCATGCTCAAAATTAACAAATAAACTCACTCCCTATCGTCGTCTTTGATTCCTTCATCTGAATCACTGTCAGATACATCTGGAACCACTGCTGCAGGAGCAGCTGAAGGAGCCCCATCTGGTGCTAGCTCCCCTTCCACTGCTGGCACTGGCAGCCCCTCAGCCTCCTCAACCTTCCCCTGGTTCCCCTCTTCCTCCTTGCCAACCTCTACGTTGACATTTTCATCTTCTGAGTCAGAAGTCACTTTTTGCTTCTTTTTCTGAGGAGAAAAACAACAGAGAAAGATTGATACTTAAAGTGTCCAAATCCATTAAAACATTGCTATGTAACTAATAAATTATTGCAAAGACCATCCCTCTTTGAGATCATACCATCGTGCTAACCACAATTGGTTGAATGTCAAATCTTCCAAAATTTTCAGGAAAATATTCTCTACCTCTCCCAGTCTTGACAGTCACATTCACAAATGAACAATCATGATATTCCATTTTTCATTAGTCTCATCTCACGACCTATTGCAAACTGCTGCAGTTCTCTAGATTGATCACAATGATGTAATAAACAAAAAAGGGAATTTTTTTGACACATGACCTGTTGAGGGTACCATGACAATATGACATGACATGACACCTCTATAAGAAAAATTCTTTATACATTTGTCAAATTAACTTTCAGTAAAAATAAATGATTATATGCTGATGTTTGATTCATGATCCAGGGCCCATTAACTGTAGTAATTTGTCCCATTCGTATAGGTTATGATTTATCCAGGGAGGAGGCAATGCTCCTCTCCAGCTGAGACAAGCTCTAAATCCCTGACTAGTTGTCCAACATATTACTGTTGTGGAATACAGATGCAACTCAAAAAACCTGTTTTGTACAAGAGAGTTCGATTTAACTTTCCCATAACTTTATTTTCTTCCCAAGAATAAGGAATAAAACCTTATACATATCAGTAAATTGTTAATGTGTCTTGTTTTGTTTATTTATTAAAATAGATTCCCTAAAAAATTCTAAATTTTATGGCAACATAAAAATAAATTGCAGCCACTGACTATGAAATGGTGATGCATCTGCCACAAGTGGCAATTGGTAAATTTGCAAGAAAGAATTCCTCCTCATAAAGGATTTTCTTTTGAATGGATTCACCTTAAGGTGGTTAGAGCGAGATATTCCCTAGTAGACAGAGAGTCCATATTATGTTCAAAAATAATCATTTGCAAGATAAATGGGTATTGTGGGACCTACATAAACCAAATAGGGACTTTTCTGCTGAGTTTCATTTAATTATTCAAATAAATTTAGTTTAATAGATGTAAAATAAAAATATTTTAATACCACATAAAGAGCTACCGTTGACTAGTTTTTTCACTAGTACCAACATATCGCGTGGCCACGGACTGAAAAATTGAAGCATAAGGTTGAACATAAAAAAGAACTATTACACAATAAGTACGTGTAAAATCATAAAAAGTAACATTATAGACACATATCTATATATTTTGGTACAGTGATCGCTAATAATGGTAAACTTTTCCATGTGTGAGTGGGGCAAAAAAGACTATAATAAATTCGGCAACACCGCACTGTCCTTGAGATTGGCATGACTGCTCAGAGCTCATGCTTCTACAAAGTTTCGTTGTTTTGAATCACTATGAATACTGTTCGTTGTCTGGTCGACACACGGTAAATATCACAATCTAAGCGAATTGGCGGAAAATTCATTTCCAAGGCGGAATTTGAGATAAAACGAAATAATTCCCCCATTATTACGAGAAAAATTACGTAATAAAATGTTTTTTCAATGTTCGTTTCTCTCTAATTTTTATTTCTTGAATTACCTGAACCAATGGTAGGTCAAACCTTAGATTATTCGATTGCTTGACAACAAGATCAACAGTGTGGATCTCTCCAACATTGTATAAAGCTTTATATTTCACTTGACAGACATCGTAATCATTGACTTCTGCTGCTCCTTATTATCCCTCTTATCACAATATATTTTGTTTCCCTCCCCTATTTCTGTTATTCCCCTATTTTATTTTTGCTTAGTTAATTAAACTTCATGATCAATTTGTAATGTTTTAATAGTTTTGATTGAAATTTTAGAACTATTTTAGCAATTGCAATAATCCGTATTATTTACAGCAGTGCGGTTATATAATTCATAGAAACTATTTGCTGTAGGTGTTGTGGTGCGTTATCGTTGGCATCTTTCATGAAATAATTGTAAAGGTTGTCATTGCCAACAAAAGTACTTTTGTTGGCAATGACAACCTTTACAATTATTTCAACTATTTGCTGGTTTTCAGCATAATTTTATATCATGCTATGATATTGATTTAGATGCAGATTATTGTTTAAAGTACACACCAAGTTAAAGCTGATTATATGAAAATACTGCATCAGATAATTCTGAGATCTGTATTATTGAGACCTTCAATAATAAAATTATACCATTGTTAGAGAAAAACATTCAAAAGAAATTTCTAAGTGGCATAGTCTTTTGTAATTGTTTGTCTTGATGTTGCACTCAAAATGAAAAAAAGGTTTAAATGTTTTGAAAATAAGATGAGAACCATTCAAAATGCATTATTATTGTCCAGAAAATGCAAACAATTACATAAAATATAGTGCTGAAGAGAAAAGGAGTTTCTATTAAAATATTAAAACTACCAAAGGCTGGATATATCATTCCTCTTACAATTTCAATAAAATGTAATTATTAATTATAAATGTAATTATTAAATTTGCCCAAGTGGATTTAAATATTATAGGCCTTCAAGCACAAACCTATACTGGGCACTTATTCAGAAAAATCTTTAAAACTAATTATGAATAAATCTAAAAAAACACTAATTATGATAGAATAAATCATTGTTCCAATACAGATTAACAAATTGCTTTCAAAGTAGAAATTGCTTTTAAATTTATCATTTACAAATACATGCATCCATTCAATTTATTTTTAAAATCAAACATTGTTGTTCAGTAAACTATTTGATTAATGCTCCTTCAAATAAAAATATTTTATGAAGTTTTTAATATTGATTTTTAAAAAACGGGCACGAGGATGGGAGTCCCAAGCCTAATTTTGCTAGGAGGAAATCCAGCTCTGCATTCACCTATACATTGAATGGTTACCATAATATTTCATAAAATGTTTTTATTTAACCCCAGCAAAACCCTAGAATTTTATTAACACCAGCAAAACAGTATTTTATCATTGCAACACATTTGAAGCCACTGCAAAGTCTATTTCTTCTGAATTGAATGCCCACTCAGTAGCAATACCGTTTGAGGTGCTGATCTATGATAAAGATTGTTGCTTTGAGTTCTGTGTAAGCATCTGTGGTGCACAAGACAATGACAATCCATTGTGTAACTCCACCATAAAAAACAGAATATGAATAATTTTCGAATAATTGAATAAATAATTATTGTTCAGGAGCAAGAAACTGACGTACGGCACAAAACAAAATAATAATACGAACTCGTACTGTACTGAATGTTTAAAAAAATCCATAAACTCTCAAGATCACCCATTTTCTCAGAGAGTAGTATCAAAGTGAGTCATTGGGAATATTAATTGAATTAAAATTTCATTGAGATCGCACTAATCGTTATATCCATAAAATTCCAGTTTTCTGAATATCTGGTTACCATCAAACGCAATGTTCTCCAGGAGTGATGATATTATAATTGATCACAGAAGATCCAGAGGAATGTACGAACTCTTGCAAGGTCTTGTCACTCGATTTGAATAAAGCACGTTGAGCGCGCGGTGTTGCCGAGATGCGCGTCAATGTCCCGACCCTCTAGAAAGCGCGCGAACCTCTCCCTTTGGACCGATTTAGGCTTATAATTTTGCAAAATTCTCCCATTTGAAACGGTAGATTTCTTTCAAATTGCGCATGTTGATTCTTTGAGATGCTAGGTACCAAAAGAAAAGTTTTTAAAAGCATGTTCAACAGTTAATTTTCTCACAATTTTAAAATTTCAGGTCAGATCTCTCAGGTCCCCATAAGAGTCCATGTTAAAACAGCAAACTTTACGGTCTCGCTACGCAAAAACTGGACGGTGAAATCGATTCAAACTCTATCTGAACATAGAAGAACCTCTCATCTTTCGATTAATACAATAAAAAAGGCATGTTAAACATAACACTAATCTCGCTCTAACCACCTTAAATCTCAATTTTCACTTGATTTGAGTTACAGCAGCATTCTAAAAAACCAATGGTAGTGTAAAATTATAAGTGTGTGAGTAAGGAAAGAAGATAGAAAGATTGTTCGCGCTTAGTGGCGCATTTGATAGGGAACTTTTCTGGTATTCACTTGGTATTGATAAGAGAAATCAGAGAAAACTACCAACCAGAGCAGCCCTCTGCCCACTAGCAAATGTGCTTGGTAAATAATTATTTTCAAAATGTTTAGATTCCTTAATTTTATTTAAAATTGATTCAGGAGACAAAATAAAATAATTGACTCTGCAGAAAAATACAGCCAATTAGAGCATCTTTTGCCATATAAATTGTGGGAGAAACAAAGTCAAAGTCCAAAGCACTCAGAGTCACGTTCATCTACTGGTGTTTACTTTCTTTTCACATAATGTTAGTCATGCAACAATGCAAAATCTTACTGAAAAATTGTTACCTTGGATATCCCTTCCTGTTCTTCGTCAGAGTCTGCCACATCACTCGCTGCTTTCTCCTTTCCTTCTTCTTCGCCTTCAGAATCTGAGAGCAGAGTTTTCTTTATTTTCCCTTTCCTTTTGCGCTTCTTGTTGCCTATGCTGGTTTCCTCTTCCTCTTCAGAATCAGACATTATTGTTTTTTTTTTCTTCTTATCCAATTGCACATCCAATTTCTCCTCTTCACTACTTTCGTCACCGGATTTTCTACCCTTACCTACAACCAATAAAATAAAACTCAATATCCGGATGTCATATTTTATCTCTGAACTCGGAAAACTCTGTGGTTTTAATTTTGATGCTCAAACAAGTACTTTTCCAATATGATATATGAGGAAAGGAAAATGGAAATGTAAGTTTACTGGGATCATCCATAAATTACGTGGCTCTAGAGGGGTGAGAGGGGAGGGTGAGAGTGGGAGGTCATAGTTTATTGTGTTATGTCCTGCTGATATTTATTTTTAAAAAAATTTGACATAAATATTTAAATATAAAAAACCCATCAAGGCACAACTGAAATGATCAATGATTCACCTATATAGATGGCTCCGAAGAAAATTGATACTGCATTAGAAAATGAGATAAGAGTCAAATAGGCAATAAAGACTGATAGCAAAAGGCTAGTTCACACCATACAGTAAAAACATCAAACTTACGAGAATTTGTGGATCTGTTCATTCTAGCAAAAGAATTGTTAGCAAATAGTGTTTTATGTCAATTCTACTTTTATTTATAATAAGTGTACTTTTTTACCTTCAATGTGTAATGGGCACTTTAACAGTGAATTATTTTCTGAATATTCAGAGTTATAAACTTGAGTATAAAATATCGAAAATGATTGTCTATTTCTTCTTGTAGAAAAATTAAATCTCAGTTCACCCAGTATATTAAATCTCAGTTCTTTAGAACGCTACATGACTGAACATGCTGACTTCACAGTTTCACCAAATCACTCCTAATAACGAAAATACTGGTTCCGGTAAAACCAAACCTAACAAGACACATTTCATACTTCATTGGATACCTACATTCCCACACAATTAAGAACACAGAACTTGTAGACATTGACAAAAAGTTAAATGAATGTTTTCACTACATGCATAAGAAACAATCTTCATTGGAATCACACAACTATTAACATTACTTATAGTTATTCTGCAAGAGCGAATCTTGAATTAATAATTATGCAAATAAACATTGTCAGTCTGTGAAAAACGCGGTGTATGCAGAAAGCATAAATAGTATAAGATAGAGGAATCAAGGCCTTCTATGTGTGACGTCACAAAGATGGCCATCATCACCAACGGTTGAAATATTTTAAAGTCAAAGTGCAATGTATCACGTCTCTGCGAAGTGTGAAGTGTCGTGTCTCCGTGACATTTTCTTTCTTTAGAGACCTTATTTATAAAGATCGGTTGTGTGTGAGAGACGCAAAGGATATATATACTACTGAAATAATATACGAAACGATATGATGTTTCTAATTTAAAAGTTTTCAACCAACAAGTTTTAAGTCTGGTTAATGTATGTGTTTTTAATTATTGTAATAATAACCAACCGTCTAAAAAAACACTAGAAAACTAGAAACACTAGAAAGAAAACCTATGAAACATTGACTTAATGACAGTCTGATTGATAATCTAATTGTAATTTATGTTACACTTCTTTTATCAATTATTTTATAAAAATCAAATTCATTAACAGACAAATTTGAATTAAAAAACAAAAATTACTGTATAAAGAATTCAACATGTCAATCTGCTTATGGACTTTTCATGTCAATTGTTGTAGTCCTCACACTCCCCAAAGACTCAGACAGTATAGATGTTTAATTTAAATTTTAACCCTTTGCACTCCAATGTCAAGTGAGACTCAACATAGTAAAATTGCTCCTACTTCAAATCCCATTCGTCATATTGTTTTCTTTCTTATCAAAGCTCTGAATTCAATCAAATTAAAACAGGGTTAAAAATAGTTGTTGGGAATGCTGAGTCTGAAGAATTAGGAAGGCTTCAAAGACAAAAGTCTTGAAAAAGGTCACATTCACTTCAGTCAAAACAATTTGGAATGTCATTATAACATGTTTCTGTTTTATAATGTAAAATCTTCTGTTAATTAAGTTGTTCATTTACAATTGTTAAGTTACAAATACATCATATCAGTTTTTGTGATCTGAGAGGATTTGCATTTCAAATATTTCCATTACAAACATGATTGTTATTTCTAAAAGAATGATTTATAATATAAGTTCACGAACAGAAAAAAATGGGGAGAAAAATGGACAATTACTAATCATTCATAAAATTAACTTATTTAAAGAAATAAACAGCTCTCTACCTTTCCCAACCTTCTTAGAACTTCCTTCAGCATCTGACTCATTGTCACTGTCAATGACAGAACGACGCTCTTCAACTTCGTCTGAATCTGCAAAGTTAGACAATAATAAAATAGGTAATTTTTTCTCTTCCTTCAACAGCAATCAAACTTGAAGCAACCATTCAGTACTCAATTTTCAATTCTCTCAAATTCAGACTAAAGATTTACAAACAGATAATTTGGAATTACTTACTAAAACATTCTCAAATTGTGATATTAATGAAAATAATTCATTTACACTATAAATCACAGACTATTAAGGAAATTGCTTGTTTTTTATAATAGATACTATGAGAAATTTATTTAAATTTAAGGAGTGATTAACCACAAATATATATTTTCATACCTGAATCTTTATCCCCTTTCTTCTTCTTAGCAGTCTTTTGTATAGGACTCTTTGATCCTGATCGTTCCTTTTTTGAATCAGATGGAGAAACAGATCTAGATTTTGATCTAGAATGTGACCTGGACCTAGATCTGGATGTTGCTTTGGCAGAACCTGGAGGCGACCTTGACCTAGATCTTGATCTTGAACGAGACCGCGATCTCGAATTGGATTTTGACCGGGACCGTGATCTTGATTTAGATTTTGAACGTGACCGTGATCTAGATTTGGATTTTGAACGTGATCGTGATCTAGATTTTGAACGTGATCGTGATCTAGATTGAGACTTGGCCTGTGATACCGATCTTGATCTGGACTTGGACCTTGAGCGGGACCTTGATTTAGATCTAGACTTTGACTTCGATCTTGATCTTGATCTAGATGCTGACTTTGATCTTGATCTAGACCTGGATGCAGCTTTAGAAGCTGGGGATCCTGATCGAGAGCGTGAAGCTGATTTAGACCTAGAACGAGATCGAGATCCTGCCTTTGATTGTGACTGGGATCTAGAACGTGATCTTGAAGCTGCTTTTGCCGAAGGTGACCCTGATCTAGATCGCGATCTTGATTTTGATGCGGAACGAGATCTAGATCGTGACCCCGCTTTAGACTGTGATCGGGATCTTGATCCCCCTTTTGAAGGTGAACGAGATCTTGATCTTGACTGAGATCTGGATCTAGATCTAGATCCTGCTTTAGATACACTCTGCGATCTAGATCTGGACCGGGAACCTGCTTTTGATCGTGATCTTGATCTAGACCTTGATGCTGCTGGTGATGGGGATCTTGACTTGGATCTAGCAGGAGATGGTGACCTAGATTTGGATCTAGCAGGAGATTGTGATCTAGACTTTGATGAAGCTGGAGATGGTGATCTGGACTTGGATCTAGCGCTTGGTGATCTTGACTTGGACCTAGTAGGAGATGGTGATCTTGACTTTGACTTAGCAGGAGAAGGTGATCTTGACTTTGACTTAGCAGGAGATCTAGAACCTGATCTTGACCTAGACCGGGATGCAGCTTTAGATCTTGCTGGAGACCGAGAAGGAGAGCGTGATCTAGACCTTGACCCACGTTCAGATCCTGACACTGATCTTGAACGTGATCTCGAACCAGATGCAGATCTAGCTTCTTTTACAATCGAAGGAGATCTAGATGGTGATTTTGATCTAGATCGTGATCTTGAACCCTGTTCTGACCCTGACCCAGGAGACTTCTGTTCAGCATCTGATTGATATGATCTATTTGACTGTCTTGATCTGTTAGACCTGGTAGATTGCCTTGATCTACGACTCTGATGGGATCCAACAGAGGAATTATCATCTTCACTACCGCTACCTGAATCTTCATCCCCCATCTTATTTTGGGAAGTTTGATTCATTTCAACATCACTTGAACTGTCTTCTTTATCACCGACTGGACTAGAAGGAACCTCATCTGAAAAAAGCAACAGCCAATACCAAGGAATAAGATAACAACACAAATATTAACAAAATGGGTACATTAACTTGTCATAAATATGAAGCAGCAAGTTGATAAATATGTATACTTTTGGCTTAGTAGTAAACATTCATTTCTTGGTTGAGTTGTTGGTTGGAAACTATAGTGGTGGATGGTTTCAGGTTAACTAAATTTTAATAGCAGGAATAATACAAAACCGCAACTTCAACTAACCTTGAACAATGAAAGCTTGACAAACAAGCACCTCTATTAAGCAGTCATATTCATTAACAACCATTAGATAGATGGGTGGATAAACAGAAACATACGTGGAATTTCTTCCTCCCCAACCCAACACACAATTTAAGATTTCAAACCCATAGTTGTTGCATGAAATGCATAACCCGAAGCAAAGTTGTAATTTATTGAAAGTTAATGTTGTTCTTGTATTGACATTGCATTTGTATGTTTATTATGATGAAACTGAGTTATCAACACTAGCAAATAAAATTTGTTTTATTGTCAGTTTATTTTGTATGCGTATTGTTTTAAATATTGTTTGTATGAACTTATTGTTATTAAATTTGAAGTTTCAATTAATATTTCAGTACATAACGTTCAATTGTTTGATATTTTACTTGAAATAATTTTAAAAATAATTAAAACATTTGAAAAGTTTTGTTTCTCATCCCCATTCATAGACACTGAAAATTAAAATATTGCAGAAGGCATTTTTCCAGATCCTTTAAAAAAAACTGAAGTAATACCAGTATTTAAATCAGGAGATACTCAAAAAATGACAAATTATAGGCCTGAATCACTGAAATCAAACTTACCTAAGATCTATGAAAAGGTGCTAAATATTAGAATATCATTATGACTAAACACAATATTACACATAACTGTCAATGTAGTCTTCAGGAAAACAAAAGTACAGAATATGCATTAATGTATATGACAGACCAAAATTTTCAGTGTAATAGATGAATATTTTCCATGTTTCTTTCAGTTTTCTTGGTCTAAGCAAAAGCATTTGAAACGGTGAACCATAAGATTATTGAATTGAATTAATTCCTTATTTTACGTGGTGAGACTCAGGCCATGAGTCCTGCTCTTCCGTCTGACCACACAAATTTCGATATGCTCCTTTCACCAACTAGCAGAGAAAGGAGGTATTTCATGGGCGAGAAACAGGTGATTTGAATTTAGCTCAGAGGCGTCATTTAGGCTTGACGATCTTTTACATGCAAGTAAATCTACTAACATGGGAACTTAAAAGTCTACGGCTTTGAACCCGATTTGAACAGGAATGTACATTATTAGCCAAGTTAGACAGTACAAATTTACATGTTCAAATTGATACAAAGCTACCTTGTTGGTACAGTGGGATGTCTATTATCCAAACATCAATCATCCAAAATGTCAACTATCCAAACTCATATTTTCTCTGAATAATTATTTCTTTAATTAGGTACTATATACGATTTGTATTCATTTTCTTTTGTAATACCAAATATTGAGAATGATTCTCAATACGATTGACAGTGATAAAAGAGATTAACTATAGTACAGTATCTTGCCAATCATCTGACTTCCGTGAACTTTGACAAATCCTACAATAAATGCTTAAGAACTCAGAATGTACATTATTATCATAAAAACACTTTTCACCACCTTTAAGCGCAAGAGAACTATATATTGTCAAACAACACATTGCATATGCTTAACAGCTGTCACTCACTATGTTCATTTTGACAGAAAACCCACCACCTTTTAGTGCAACAGTAGCCTACATAGACAAGCAGAATGATCATTTTATTGAATAACCAATTATGTTTGGTTATCCAAATTATCGAATATCTGAACTATATGGACGCAATTAGTTCGGGTAATTGACATCCCACCATAGTTAGAATCAATAAAACTATTAGTAGCAAGCTGCAGTTAACTTTCGGGTTCCACAAGGGAACCACCCTGGGCCCTCTATTTTTTTATATTGTATACAAATCATCTATTCAAAGTTCAGCCAAACGGTGAAATCATAGCTTTCCAGATGATACTAATCTGTTCATAAAACTAATGTGAGGTTAGAAGTGACAAACCTAGCTCACTTTACACTGAGTGCAACTATGAAATTGTTGAGTGCAAATTATCTGCCTTTAAATATAACCAAAACTATTTCTGTGACTTTCGGTAGTCATAAAGATAGTTAACCATTAAATATTGAGTTGAAACTACACTCTAAGTTATGTAGGAATACTGGTACAAGTGATTGTCCTAATATAGCTTGAATAGACTATACCCAATACTTGGGCTAATTATTGATTGTAATTTGAAATGGAAACAGAATATTTCTTATTCTACCGACAAATTACGATATCTGATTCATATACACCTTATGTTTCATTAAAATCACCAGAAAATAATGTACTACATGTTGTTCAGGGCAATTGCTAGGTACAACGTAATTGTCGGTGTGGTGAATACCTTAAAACAGTTACAAGGTATTGAAAAGATAATTTTAAAAACTAATTATGAAAAGGATAAAATGTACCCTTTGGATATGCTTTTTAACCTTCCAACACTCGCACTGTAGTAAAAACAGTGGAACATTTTTCATAGTTACCAGAAATGTTGCGCTCAGTAGTGAATTCATTATACGTATTCGTTTATTGATACTTCTTCATTGTTGTAGTAGAAATAGAGATTATCTTAAAAACTTGTTGAGTTCTGAGAGAGAAATGTGAGAGTAAAGGTGTGACTGTTGCACATTTTACAACATGCAAGTTCTGATGTTAATTTTTCAAATAGGTCCTTTAAGTATGAAAAAGTAACAAATGTGAATAAATCCAGTTGCTAAACTTTGGAAAAAATATCCTCTAACACATGGTGCAGCGAGAATCCATGTCATGTGGGTAATTGGTACCGAAAAACTGAATGTCGGCAATACATGTCTATTCTTCCGTCTGTGAACAATGCTACTGGTTAAACCATTTAGCTAATTTTCTCCAAAATTGATATAATCCAACTGATCAGGGTTAAGGTAGGGTACACGATACACCCGCAGAGAAGTGTGGTGGCAGGGAGAAGGGGTCTCCTTAGCCCTCACTCAAATTACCTTACACTCTCTGACAGAAATTAATAAAATTCATGGATAGTAAGATTTTCATGGCTCATCCTTCATACTCGTTGTCCCCGCCGCATTGCAATACATAGCAATTTACTTTCAAAGGCAAGTTTTGAATATTTTGAAGATACATTTTGAAATAAGGAAATATTTTCATTGTTTATGTTCTCTCATTGTTATTCAAAGTTGTGTCAGTCAAATTAGTGTTATTCGAATTTAAAAAAATATTATTAAAAATAGAAATACCAAAAATGTTGATGTTGTAAAAAATACAAAGTGCAAGTTACCATGTCTCAAAAATAGGCGCAAGTGCTCAAAGGTTAAAGAATACACGATGATTTCGGTTAGAAAATACTTTTTCAGAAAAATCTCTTTTGAAAATCTTTGTGGAACTTAAATAAAAATTCTAGGGCTGCACCACAAAGAGTTACATTAATAGTACCACCTATAGTTAAAAAAGAAATTGGTTGACAAATCATAATTATATTAGTTAAAAAGTACTTAACTTATTGAGTGAAGATATCAAATATTAGTCACAGCTCTAGAAACAAGATTAAGAGAATTAGAAAACTTTCAATAGACCTCCAAGCTAACATTGTCTCTTCTCTATTCATGCCATCTGAATGAGATAAAAATTGTAAAACTAAAATATATGTGTATGTATGTTTTAAGTAGGCGAGCATTTATGTTTTTGGATTTTCTTGTTTTTTGCTACTTCTTTATCAAGTAATAGCTTAGTTATTTGTTACTTTTCTATGAATAACATTACTATAATTTTGTACTGTTTGAAAAGAAAAATAATATGTGATAAAACAGGCCCACACACTGGAAATTCTTCTCGGCAGGTAGTTTCTATCTATTTGTATACACAAGTCAGTTAAAATTGACTTGAATAAATAAATATAATGAATAAGTGCAAATGAATCCATCAACAAACTGATGTACTTTCCTACTTTTTGAATTTTAATTTCATCTTTCATATAGAATTGAAAACCGGATTCAACAAAAAAAAACAAATAATTAATTTAACAAATTTATCATTTACAATTTCCAACACAAGGTTTCTTGGGCATGTTGCACAAAATAAGCGATGCCACATAACTCGACACATCGGGTATATATAAGTTCGTCAAACGTCACTACTACTTGTAATTAAACTTCTGTAGACACATACCTTCCTCGTAATCCATTGTGTTCAAAAAGTAGCTTCTGGATAGATTAAGTCGATGAATATCAGCACCGTTCCAACATTCACAAACCACTGTGTGTTCCAAACATACGGATTACATTTCAATGCCACTGCTCTTCGAAATTCACAACATTTACCACTGGATGATTCAGATGCGTACTACTTACTGAAACAAGTAGCACTATAATCAGTATGATTACATGTTACATATCACTGTAAATAACATTAAAAATCCAACCTCACCACTGCCAGCCGAGGCCAAACCGAGGAATAGAAGTGCACCTACAGGAACACAGAGGCAGAGAGTATTATAGGCATTACCACAGTATACGTAGTATGTATACAGCAGTGCAGCTCAGTGTTATAAATGCAGAGACTTTCAACTCCCACAAAAATTGCTGGAGACCACGGAAGTGGCGCGCTCTCGTTTAGTACCGTCTTACGGAAACTAAAATACAAACTGCCAACGTTACTTAACGTGCGTGGCTGGGGTGTGGGTCGTAACAGAGCGCGAATGTTACAAAAGACAGCGCCGATACTTGCCCTTTCTTTAGACGTTTTTAGATACATATGAATAATTGAACTTTTCGTATTTCTCGCAAATTGAGCAATTTTTATGTGCGAAAATTGAGGAGTCTTAACAGCAGCTGTACCCAAAGACACTTGTGCCCCCGAACCTACAACTTTGTCTCTGATTTTGATAGAATTCAAAGGCCCTTTGACATGTTCACAAGACTAGCACGTATTGCGACAACGAAACACGTGGCCGATTTATTATTCGTAATAACGGTGTAAAAAATAATCATACACCGTGTTCATAATACAGCATCGTTCAGCTAAATCTGACAAAAAATTAAACGGTTTGTTGATGATTTTTGGATGTTGAATGATTTTGGATGTTTTTAGAATTTTTGTTGGTGCTGTTTAAGGCCTCTACACACGGACCGACGGTCGAGAGAACGAAATTGGACTCTGCTACACACTGTCCGACCAACAACCCGATTTTTCAGTTGTGCTCGAAATGTTGAGGTAATATCTATGCAAGCAACACAGTGCGAGCGCAGTGATTCCAAATCTCGAAAATCTAGATAAAATGGAAAAAATCCTATTTAGAGATGTTTATGTTCACAATAGTTCACCCATATGTCATAGAGTTGAAATGCAGGTAAGGAACGCCTTTTGTATTCATCTTCAGAGCCCGTTCAAAAGCTACTCACGTGCAACGGTGTTCTATTGCGGCAGCGAAAAAATACCAAGGAAAAGAACCTGCCAGTACTAGAAAAAATAAAAGCCACATTCTTAAAAAGAATATTAGAAGTTTCCAAAACAAATGTATCAAGATTATTTTACGAGCTGGCAAGAGGAACCTTGCTGATAGAGAATTTAAGGATTCTACTCCTTCCTTACACAATAGCATCACAAAGTATTGTCAAAAAGCAGAAGAAAGAAGTACACAGATCTGGCCGAAAATCTACGCCACCAGCAACGAGAAACAAAATGGACAACTACAAACTACGAGATGAGCAGCGGCGGCTCGTGCTTAGGCTGCGCGGATCCACAACTGCCAGAGATACTCGAACAGTATCTCTTTATGTCCTAGGAATACACTCTGACGATAATGCCCGCCTAGGAATTCCTAAACGCCTGTTGGGAATTTGGAGAAATCATGCTCTTGCGAGCTATGTGATATCTCAGGGCAGTGGGATCTTCTGGGTGATGAGAGAAAATTCAAACATAAACACAGAAATCAATTGAACTGGGTTTAATATTCTGTAAAATTCCTTAGTTGCTTACATAAATCACAAATAAAAAACAACAAAAAAATGGCACCTCTCTTTAAGATGCATGAATCATTTATTCATTACTTCTTTTGCGCATATATGAACCCCTTGGGAATTCCCTCCGCTCCGCTTACTCAAACTTTACTCTACTTACTATTTACTTTACATAGTGTCACGGAGCTCAATTTAACAACAACAATCCAAATAACTTCAATACAAAATGTGCAGTTGCGTAACACTATAACCGCCGCAGATTCAGAGCTCGACCTCGGCGCCCGACGGCGTCGTTCAAGGCGCCTCGCCCTGCACACTGCCTTCTGCCTGGGGCGCGCCGTTTGCACCTCGGCCGTCGCCCTCCGCGTCGTCTGCCGTCTTCCTCGCACGGCACCTCACGTCCTTGTCCGCTTCTTTCTTCACGTGACACGCTCGTCGTCTCGTTCACGCCCGCATGCGAATGTCTCTTGCACGTCGCAATGGATAAATAATGCGTATTTCGGGCGGGCGTGTAGCACTCGATCGCACTGATCTAATTATCGCCGCTGACTGAAATTTACTACTTCTTCACTTCATAAAACTACTATCCCCCTTCACTGATCTCTGACTTACAGTGAATGATGGAATCAGAATTAAATATTCCCGTCCTATTCGATGAAACCTCTCCTCCAGTAAAAGTTTTAATGAAGGTTCGCGAATGATAATCTAGGCACCTCCCTGGCGTCCAAAACCTCCTACCGAATACTTCGTCGAGGCTGCTGCTTGACCGGCGATCGGGAACAGGGAGTAAATGTTCGGCAGTTCGCCGTTTATATGAGGCCGCCCGCCTTGAATGCGTTGCGTTATCTCCCCCTCCCCACTCCGACTACTTGCACGTCCTTTGTCTGCGCCGCGCCGCGAGCGCCGTGCCGCGAGCATCGCGCGATACAGTATCGAAGGTTACAGCCGCGCCCTTTTTAAATTGCGATGCGTTCGCTCGCCCGGTCTGTTGCTGACGTTCTCTTGCTGCGTGGGCGTGTGGGACGAACTTGATCACCCGCGTTCGTCACAATATGTTTTCTTTTTAATAACAATCAATATCCGTGATATTGCAGCAATACCGGTGTACATGAAATCGTTTTGAAACCAAAGAACGTCCAACTGCCACTCTCTCCGGTGCTTGGTGCCTTCCCAGGTATTGCACCACGTTCTTGGATCTTGGCTGTATTACTAGGTTTACTACATTTACTCGATTTAACACGAGCGACATATGCCGTATGGGTTGCGCAGTCAGCTGGTGGCGCTGCCTAGCACTTCTCGGCGACCTAGGGAGTCTCAGGGGAATCCCAATATTTTGTCTTCGTGAGACTAGCTGCAACGTAATTTTATGAATTTCTCTTGTTAGTGAGAGTACACAAGTTCTGTGAAAGTATCACAAATTAT
This sequence comes from Gryllus longicercus, assembly GCA_038098605.1. Taxonomy (NCBI): domain Eukaryota; kingdom Metazoa; phylum Arthropoda; class Insecta; order Orthoptera; family Gryllidae; genus Gryllus; species Gryllus longicercus. The sequence continues at coordinate 741,865 of JAZDUA010000268.1, forward strand.
TGATGATATTCAATTAATTGGTTATAATATTTTCAGACTGTATTTTCATTTGATATTAGATTTACTTTTTTAAAATGTGCACTTGATGAATTCTTTGTGTGAAGTTCGCCGATCTGGAAGGAAGTGCCTTAACCGGTAGATGCAGCAGCTTACTAAACTATGGTAGGCGCTGGTGGAACATGAGCGTGTGTGTGGAACGATCTTTGTTAAAAAAATATACCAGGGTGGTTATATTTTCGAAATAAAATAATTTTATTTGCGTGAAACGTGTTGAATGTGCTGGAGTCGAACTTCCAGTTAAAACCACCTGCGCGGGAGGTGTATAATATACCTGCCTCGGTCACGACGCATTAAACTAAGTAATGATTCAATGTAGCATTTTATTTAACTTAGTTTTAATTTATTTGAATTGCTTGCATATTTATTATATTTTCGTATTTTGAATTTTGGAAATTACATTTCCGTCATTCGATGGAGGTGCAAAAGGCCGACTCTTGGGGCACCAGTCGACACTGGAGATACGGTATGTGGTCGCCACGCTGGCAGTTCAAGGTTTCCACTTTCGTCCACGTCACTAGTGGACAAAAAGTGAAACGTGCAACTTGAGTTAGAAACAAATGTACATTTGTGCGCATTTCAGTTTATTATTAACGTTGCAGCAATACACACAATCAGAAGGTATTGGTTGTGGCCTGAAGTACCAGTTGAAATTTGAGATTCCAAAAATCAGGAGAAGGACAAGATGCCTTCACTTAAAAGAATTGTAAAATCCAACATGTATTCTGTAGACAAGATACCTCAATTATGAAATTGTGTTCATAAATGTGGATACAAAGTGAGTGATTTGTATTTTCATACATTCCCTTAACTCCATATAGATTAAAATTATTTCGTGATGATGCAAAAAGTTCCACATTGAATTCTCTATTGATTAGAGGCTAAAATATTGCTTCGCGCTCGATGGGGTGAGATTGCGTTACATAAATATTTATATCTACTATCTCACCAAAAATACAAAGCACTAAGTACAGAAATTGAAACCTGACGTTATAAGAAAATATATGTAAATATTTCGAGGTACTATATCGATAATTATAATAAAAAACTTTAAAATGTGGCACATTTTCATCCCGTCTTACGGTACTTTTTTTGTAATATTTTGTTCTAGTTCATGCTATTATACTTGTTTTTCCAGTAGTTCTCGATATGATCGCGATAATGCGACATCTAGCGGCAGGACTGAGAAACACGCGAAATACCGTGAGATATTCCATCGTGAAGACAAGGCCTCGTGCGCCAAGAAATAAAAACCGAAGTATATCTTGTCCAGAATTATTATAGTTCATTTGTATGTTAATGCTTTTACATACAATGAACAAATAAAGGGTTACAAACAACGGTACAATCAGGGTTACTAGATTTTTTCCAATGGGAGATATTTTAATAAAAAAGGTGGTCATTTCAATGAAAAGGAGTACATTTTACATTTTTGTACTCCATGATATATAGGCAATGTACTCAACAATTCCAAACTTTTAATAGTCTTTAAAAAGCATTCTGCACTTTGCTTCATTACAAATGAAAAAGCTACCAATTGGATAACTTCGCCTACTCATTTACCTTTATTATCCACCAATCAATAAACATGGTTAAATAAAATAAGAACGGACACGGACTTACAAACTGTTTATTGATGTGTGCGCAGGCTACATCCAAACAGCTCTTCAGGACACGAATGGACGAATGCGCGTACACCAGAGAGTATTTTATACGTACACTTATATACATAGAACATAGTAATCCTAGATATGTCGGTAAATACAATTTCTCTAATATAAATGGACGTAAATATTCCAACAAGCATAAAAAAGTTTTATATCACAATAAACCTAATGATCTACTAGACACACCATTTATTTGAGTAAAAATGAAGAGATTCAAGACATGAAGTTCCTTTAATGAATTAAATTACTTTAAAATTATGCCAGAATTATTTCCAATTTAACAAGACAAAAAGAAAATGAAAATTTAAAGAGGAGGGAGGACAGGGGGACAATGTTAAAAAATGAGAAGAAAGAAAAGAGGTCAGATGGCAAATGTTATGAAAAGAATAAGGCAAAGAAAGGTGAAAATAGAAGCTGTGTGACAGAGGTTATGGGTAAGAACAGGATACAAGAAGGACATTTCTAAGTTCTTGAAATAGGAATACATTTTATTACTTAAATACAGTATCCTTTAAACCTCAGTTTTGGCAATATTATTTTTAACAAAAGGTTTCTGTAATCTAAATACATCAGAAGCGCAAATTTTAAGTATGCATCTTGTTTTGTCTCTGTAAGTGAATTTGAATTTCCGCGTTTTTCCACCCAAATGGCGGATTTTTCGGGGGTCAACTGGGAGCCTTTATGTAGTTCCGTAAAAAGCGTACCCAGAGAGTATTGTACCGAGAGTGAGGGTACCATCGACAACTTGGAGCAGATTTTGCCGCCGGCTGCGAGAGCGTGGTGGTGCCCTGCTTGTGAGGAGGCACGCATTTTCACCGTGAATCGTAGACAGTCAGCCTTGGGTGATCTGTGCTGTGCAATGAATGTCGCTATAAACGAGTTTTGAAGTAATGCAGATTACTATGGATATGCTTTCATCTGTCAGGCGGATGTGATGCTTTTAGGTTCATGCTGGGTAGCTTAACAAGGCAGTCTCAGTTTATCATTCATCTCTGTGTGTACAAGTCAGTTACGATCTGATTTGACAGCAATTCAATCAGAAAGGTATGAAATAAAATCAATACGATGACTTATTCTTGATTAGAAATGTGTGGAAAAAGAAGTGTTTGCTTTAGCACGTTATAATTAGTTATAAACATCACAATTAATCGAAATGTGTGATCCTGAACTTCATTCTGCATCCAACTATCCCTATTGACATTTCAGTAACGTTTGGAATGATATTAGATCACAATCGTCGTATAGCCACTTCCCGTAATTTGTCATGTTTCTTGTTTTACAGTTGAAACCCATTGCAAACATGTTATACAAAACTAGTATAGAGCAAAGTCTTATATTGTCTGGAGAGAAAGATCGGTAAGTTTTACTGTGAATATCGAGATTATTTCTCTATAATTCAGTTTTGGTTTGTTGAATACTGAAAAAGTTCTTGGAACATGTTTTTATTTCACATTCAATTGAGTACAGATTGCACAATTCAGCTACTGGTCATTGTCATGTCATTTGTTTTAAATGTAATGTTCACAGTTTCAAGGAGTTACTACGCACAAGACTTACAGAATGTGGATGGCGTGATCAAATACAAATGTTGTGTCGTCAGATCGTTAAAGAAAGAGGAGTTCAGAACATTACAGCAGATGAACTTATTGGTGAAGTAACTGCAAAAGGAAGAGGTAATTCTAGTTTTCTCTCATTAATTATATTTCTTTTATAGTTGAAAATAATTCATTGTTTGCTGTTCCAGCACTGGTGCCAGATGCTGTGAAAAAGGAATTGCTCCAAAAAATCAAAGCTCATTTCTCCCAGGACATGTAAAATGGCCATTTTTAATTTTCCTCTTGTAAATTTCTCCACTAAATAAAAAAAATATTTAAAACATATTTAATTTTACTTTCATTAATATAATGTTTTAACTTCTAATTTAGGCTTTTGGAAAACAATTTAAAAATTAATAAAACACATTATTTGCATTGGCAATTTCACTAATGCACGTGCCACGGGCCTTAAAATCAGGGCAGCCACTTTCTGGAAATTATGAAAAATCAGCGAATTTGTAGAAGAATCACTAAACATCAGGGAAATTTTGGAGAGCGTTATAAAACTAGGTATTTGTTTAGTTTGTGTAGATGTGTCTCATTCTGAAAATGTTTTTAGTAAGCGGATTGGTGTTAGAAAACTCAGTGTTTTAACAAGAGTTGTTCAATGAAATGTTGAAATGCAACACATAATGTAATTGAATTTAATGTACATTAAATAAAATCTGGCATAGTCATATTAACTCTAGGAGGACATCAATTTTCCTTCTACTTAGTAGGGCAAACCAGTCTGTTTGATGGGTATGAATTTTTGTAACATAATCAATACAATCATTCATATTTTGACCCCAACTTCTGCATTGTTAAGGAATGTTGTGCTAATATTTTTTCTTACATGTGTAACAATGGATGCCAATAACAATAGCATAAATATTCGACACAAATAAAAAGGTTTTCATATTAATCTTGCGAAGTTCTTAATGCCAGTAAATTTACATTAATCGAACCCTTCAAAGCAGATATTTGTTGTACTTCATGCAGATCCTGGACTTGTTCTTGGCTTTACATCCTCCTATCTGGTAGGTCTTGCAAATATTGCTACTCTGAATAGTAGTGATTGCTCAGGCATTCATAGATTTTTTTTTTTCCTCTCGTCATCTCTTTGTATAATATGCATGCATTGATAGTTGCTTTATCCGGAACATTGAAAAATACCTGCACTGGCCACCAATAGTTTCACCCAAATTTCACAGTATCTAAGTGCACCATTTGATTAAGTATGCCACCACAATTTGTTTTGTTAAAAAATTTTTACTGTCTCTGTAAGTTTCTTGAAACTATTTTCATCAATAGTTATAGTTCGATGCAATGTATCAGGTTTTTATTTATGTGGTGTCAAAGATGTTGGACAAAAATCTAACATCCGTCAAAATGATGGTCTTTGTCCGTTTAGTAGTATTTGTAAATATCTTAGTTAAATTATAGGGTACAAGGCTATTTTTCTTTAAATATGAATATGAATTATTAGATTATGATTAAATATTAAAAGCCACAAAACATTGAATTTACAAACCACATACTTTGTTAAGAATTGAAGATAAAAAGTAGGTCACCCATCGAAATGACTGGAGTCATTCTCCAAGTGTTAAAGAACCATGGAATTTAACAAACCTGAAATATTGCCATTTAGTGATGTTGCTGAAAATGTTTAAATATTCAAAGAAAATATTGAAAATTTTTAACAGCAATTGAGACAAAGAAAAATTCTGTGACTATTGAAGTTTCTTGTTTACAAATGTTATTGGGAAATGAAGCATTGCAGTTATATAATCTCTAGAAATGATACACACACACACACCATTTGATATATTTTTAACTAAAAGAAAGTTAGATCCAAAATGCAACTTCTATGATCAAGAAATGAGATTATTAAGATCCCATATTTCTTCAGTTATTTCTTCCGCTCCTGTTCAAGAATGGTTATTAAGAATTCAAATTGTATGCACAGACAGGTTCTTAAGGGATCCATTTGGTCTAGCGAATCTTATTAAAATTATTTCATAAATATGTTAATAGTTATAGGTAAGTAGTATCCTTAGGATGATTAAAGACTATGAAACCACTCAAATATTTTAAAACATTTTTATTCTCATGAAACACTAAAATCTTCAATGTTTCATGACACAATTTGGCTGCAGCCATCAGGTAGCCTGAGACAAAGAATTGAAAAACAATTCACACATTAAAAGATAACAAACTGGAAATCATAGTCTAGTAAAATAATAGAGTAAAACTAAGGAATGGACTTGAAAGAAGTAAGGTCAGCCACCACCATCGAAATCAGAAAGTCGAAAAGTAATGCTTTCCATTTTATGAATAAATTGGTGTTAAAATTTCAAAAGAAGACAAAGTAAAAAGAAAGAACGATACAAATGCTAGATAATGCTAATCATACTTACAATGATCATGTGATTGATCTGGATTTGTACAAAAAGGTAGCCCTGGGTAAGATGGTAAAAATTTCGCCTGAACCAAATGACATAGGTATGAGTAGTTACACTCTTTGACATAAAAATTCTAAATTAATTTCTAGACTATTGTTTTTTAAAGTTTCATTTTATTTCATGTGTACTAAGTTTCTGAGCACAAATGTTTGTTTTAATTTTTTTTTTCCAACACTTTTATCTGGTTGAAAAAATAAAATAATTTATGCTATCATGAAAACTTTTTTTGTATATTTCCTTAGTGCCAAATTCAAACGCAAAATTTTTTTAAGAAATTTACAAAATATCTGCAATCCGGTGTCCTAAAATCCTGGAACAGGTTCGAAAAAAATCTCAAATTTTCTCAAAACGCAAATCGTGTTTTTTCTCTTCAATTTTTTCCTATTGCTGGTTTGTAGTTGAAAATGTTTACCATTTTCCCGCCTTTAAAACATCTTGACTTTAAATACACTTTAAAAAAAACTCACAGTTCTGTGCAATGATTTTAGTATTTATTACACACTAGCGTACTCGTGCAAGAACTCTCGCATGTTAATCCACAACCTTACCCCATCCTTTTCATTAAGAAGGAAAGTTGTTACTGAAACGAGTTTATTTGTTTAAAAAATGTATAAATGTAGCTTCGTACTAACAGAATATCAGAAATAAAAACAATGGAATTGACGTTGGAAACACATTTTCAATAAAGATTTATTCAGTATTATAGAGCTATGTTCTTAGATCAATTCACACTTTTTTAAGGTGGTAAGGGCGAGGTACTTTAACATGCCTTTTTTATTGTGTTAATCGAAAGATGAGACGTTCTTCTATGTTCTGGTAGGATTTGAGTGTATTTCACCGTATAGTTTTTGGAAATGATACCGTAACGTTTGTCGTTTTAATACGGGCATGGTGGGCAAAAAAGCCGAGCAAAAATTTTATAATTGTTAGAAAAGTAACTGTGGAAGATATTCTTAAAAGCTCTTCCTTAGGTAACTAGCATCTCGAAGAATCAATTATGCGCGATTTGAAGGACATCTACCGTTTCGAATGGGAGAATTCTGCAACATTGTAAGCCTAAATCACTTCTAAGAGAGACATTCGCGCGCTTTCTAGAGGACAGGACTGTATTACTCGCGCAACTTTTCTTGAACGATGACCTTGCTTCCCCCTCTGTCACAATAAATACGTGTCCCATTTAACTTGACAACTTAAAGTAACTCAAAAAAATACGCGATGTACCAAAAATTGAGCTGAGACCAAATCTTAACAGTTTTGAAGGGGGAATCATCTATGCTAAAATCAGCACCCCCCTTGACCCCAGCGGGTGGGGCGGTGGCAACATTGAAATCTAAAATAGGAACCCCCCCCCCATTTTTTATTGCAGATTCGGATTCTACGGACAAAAATACATAAGTTTTGACTGAAACTTTTTTTTTCTGCTATGTGGTAGGTGGAGCTGTAATCGCAAAAATTTAATTTCCGACTGTAATTAGAGTGGTTTTGTGTGTGACCTCAGCGCACACCCGTGGATTTGTTGGTAGCTCTCCTTGGTCCGTGCCTACAGCACTTCAGAGGCGATCCGACATTTATTAAACATTTACCTTTCTTAACTAACATTCCTCCTTGTTGCCTCATGGATTATGTCCAAGAAAAAATTGAAATGATTTTTATTTACGACGAAGCTGGGAGAAATTTAGACGCTACTGTTAATTTGTATGCTCAACGTTTACGATCACGTTCTTCTTTCCTTAGAATTGTTCAACATTTCTCTACTGACGGAAGTGTAAAACCGAAGAAAAGAACACGTAGAGTTTCTGCTACTGCAGAAAATAATCAAATATCAGTATTGGTTGAAGTAGCTCATAATCCATAATGGAGTGTTCGAGAAATATCTCAACAATCAGGGATTCCTCGTATGTGTTTGGAGGATACTGAAGATACATAAATTCCATCCGTATCATGTATCCTTGCATCGGGAATTAACAATGACTTTCAAAACCGACTACAGTTTTGACAATGGGCAGTTCAGAGAATACAAACGAATCCGAACTTTTCTACTCAAGTACTATTCTCTGATGAATCGACATTTACAAACCACGGTGAAGTTAACCGCCATAACATACATTTTTGGAGTGTAGAAAGCCCACACTGGATTCGTTAAGTAAATCATCTGCGACCTCGGTGGGTGAACTTTTGGTGTGGAATAATTGGCGATAAACATATCGGACCATACTTTATTGACGGTAATCTAAATGGTGACAAGTACCGAAACCTTTTTGATAAAGAACTACCGAGAATGCTCGAACACGTAAGTTTGGAAGCGCGACAAAACATGTGGTTTCAACATAATGATTGCCCAGCACATTACTCATTAGTGGCACGCGAAGTATTGAATCGGGATTACAATAATCGTTGGATCGGCAGAGAAGGACCAGTGCACTGGCCAGCCAGATCACCAGACCTTACCTCACCAGATTTCTTTTTGTGGGGGGTACTTAAAAGATGTCGTTTATAAAGAAACACATACTACTCGTGAAAACAAGATGCAACGAATAAGGGACGCTTGTGCCGCGATTACACCAGATATGCTTATGCGATGTGTTCGTTCATTTGTAGGACGAATCAATAAATGCATTGAGGTTCAGGGCCATCATTTTGAGCACTTACTTTAAATAAATGTTGAGGTATTTGTAGAATCATCTACAACCAGCACTCTGATAGTGAGAGGCAAGGGGACTCACTGAAAACAAGCACCCCGAAGGGAACAGAAAACTACTACGTCACGTCGTTGTTCCTGGGTTACGCTAAAAGTAGTTTATTGACTTCCGTAGAAAATACTGATTTTTATTAACCACTCAGAAATAATCGACCACGCTCAAAACCACTCAAATTACATTCAGAAATCAGATTGTCGCGATTACAGCGCCACCTACCACAAATCAGAAAAAAGTTTCAGACAAAACGTATTTTTGTCCGTAGAATCCGAATCTGAAATAAAAAATGGGGTTCATATTTAAGATTTCAATGTTGCCCACCGCTCCACCCGCTGGGGGCAGGGGGGTGCTGATTTTAGTATAGAATGATTCCCCTTTCAAAACTGTTACGATTTGGTCTCGGCTCAATTTCTCGTGCATCGCGGTTGTTTTTTTTTTTTTTTTTTTTTTTTTTTTTTTTTTTTTTTTTTTTTTTTTTTTTAATAGTTATTTCAAGTTGTGAAGTTAAATGGGACATTCTGTAGTTGAGGACAAAAGCTCGCAGCGAGCACTGATGACAACATTCCAAACACATCTTCACTGGCGCGAAATAGAAACTATTTGCTGTTGAAGACGAAAATTTCTGTCAGTGACTTTCTCCAAAAATCTAAAGAAATGACCGAAGCAGTTACGGATCTATCACAGGAGATACCTCGAATTTCTGAGACAGTTAGAACGCAAATTATTGAGAAAGTTGTGAAGGCATGACTTGACTCTCCTCTGGCACCGCTTCATAAAATCTAGTGGCCGCTTTCGTAACTAACACTTCCACTCTACCCGCATTTCTTCAATCCATCGTCCAAGAAAAGTTGCGCGAGTAATAACGCCCCCTCGACAATACCGTGCGCGTAGCGGCTTCTCCATCAGTTGTCTTTCTTGAAGATACAATGAAATTTGAACAAGTAGGAGCGCTGAGCAGGTATGCCTATCTCAAGTACATTACGGCGTTGCCCAATTTACAACAGACTGTACGCTCTACTCAGATGAGGAAATTTTGGCCATTATTGGCGTTCACTGTAAAAAATATTTAGATATATGTCTCTAATGTTACTTTATTAGTTTTGCTCTTGCTAATTGTTTAATAGTGCTTATTTATATTCAATATTATGCCTCAATGTTTCATTATTTGGCCACGCGTTTTGATGGTGCTAGCTAAGAAACTAGTCAATGGTAGGTCTTTATGTGGTATACTATTTTTTATTTTCGATCTATAAAACAAAATTCATTCGTATAATTAAATAAAACTCTTACGAAAAGTATCTACATATTGTACATACATACATATAATGTCTCACAACACCCACTTGTCTCGCAAATACACATTTTTGAATGTATTATGGACTCCCTCATCCTCATCAGGTTTTCGTCCAGTTTCCCTGATCCTCGAGTAAATGCTGAGCTGGCTCTTTCTTTTTCTTCTAGACATAAATGTAACTTCAAATTAACTTCTCTCCCTAGCACGTCACACACTTTTTAACTGTTTTTGACTTAAATTAATAAATAAACTCTCTTCTTTCTAGGGGATATCTCGCTCTAACCACTCTAATCAAAAAACTAATTTTCAAAAACTGTTTTCATTAAAAATGTCTTCAGAAGTTGTATTTCTTACATGTAGGAAGTCATCAAGAAAATCAATTTTCGAAATGTTAGAGGTCTTACTAAAAACTGAACCTGTGCTCTTTTCAAAAAGTATATTGCTCTATTCCAGGTAAATATATGGGGGCATATTTTAAGAAAAAATTAAAAAGTATCTCACGGACTTTATGAAAACTACCCTCATGAAATTATATGATCATTTTTAAATTTGAGAAGCAGTAATATTACCCTCATCAATCGGGGAATATCCATTTTGGTATCAATCCTGTATACTGTTTACACGCTGTTTCACAGACAGATTCATAGATGGACGGATGGATGAACAGACAGACCGACAAACTTCGGCCGGTGTGTTAAAAATTTCGAAATTTGCAAGTGGGAGAGAACAAGTTTAAATCCCGAAATTGGATTTGCGATTTCCGGCTTTGTTTGACTTGAGCAAAACTATTCACAAATAGGGCCAAAATGGGCAAAACTCTGCTAAAGGAGTGTGTGTTGAAAATTACGAATGTCGCAAGTGATGTGCCGGGCATTTTTAAGTCAAATTTTGATTTGCGATTTCGACGATGTGTGACTTGGCTAATGGTGGTGAATGAATTAACAAACGATTAGTGATGGTGATGTTATCTCGCTTCAATGTATTACACGATCGTGGCTTGTTACTGGTCGATCTCGCGGCGGAAGATGTCCGCCAAAACACCGGGGAAGTATGCCAGAGAAGAACCCAGGACCCCCATAAGTTGCACCAAAGACGTGAGCGGCCACGCAGGAAGCGTGGCCTCGCCAAACAGTGCCTGAATCAGGAATTGTTAGTCGTTCCCGTCTAGCAGCCGTAAGAACGCACTGCACACCTTTATCACAACTTTTTCGGAAGTCTATCACACGGAATAAATCCCGGTGGCAAGTGGTAGCGGATCGGATGATTGAGGCATGCGGATGTCAGCTAGTCCTACGCCGGTGTACGAGTTATTCTGCTATGTAACTGCCTAATTGCTCGCTGCCGAGTTATTGTTTTGGCCTCATGTTGACAAGCGTCTCGTTCAAGTAAAAATTGTTTAAGTGCCTCGTTCGAGATTAAATTTGAAGTGACTAATTCAAGTCGAAAAATGCAAGTGCTTGGTTTGGGTTTAAGATTACCAGTGAAGTTCTTGCAACTTTTTCTTACCTCCTCTTCATCCCCAACTCTTACTCACAACTATGAATTGTCACATGTTTGGCGCATTGCCTGTGATTGGGTCTTGTAACGCGCTTCTCAAACATTCTATCGGCAAGGCAATCTCTGCTCTTGGCAACCTACTTTTCTGTGTATTTGAACTCGTCCTTTTATGCAGTGGGCGCGGGGTGCCTGCGCGGTGTCGCGAGCAGCTGTCAGCTATCGCCCGCCCTCACGATTGCTTCATTGTACGTCCTTTGGGAATTGCATGGCCGTATTTGCGACGTCGGCTAATTCGACTGTCTCCGTTCATTTTGCCTCCCTCGCGGGCAAAGGGGCGACGGGGTTGTTCGAGGCTTTTTCGTCTGACTTCGGCGGCAAGCGTTCGGAGAGGACCGCAGGGACGCGTCTTTGGGAGGAGCTAGGGGACTCTCGGTGGGTGCACATGGGCGTGTCGAAGCAGGCTCGCCTTTGTGCGCCGACACCCTATGTGTGTGTGTGTGTGTGTGTGTGTGTGTGTGCGCGCGCGCGCGCGCGTTAAGAGCTTGGCAAATATAAAACAATGAGTGTTCATGGATATGCAGTATTTTCTATCCTAACGTTTCTACAGCACTTCCTCCTGTGCGATGGGTGCACGAGTTCAGCTAGTAGGTACATATTTACTTATTTTACTACACTATTACAGTAAAAACCAGTTGAAGACGAAAAATGTTTTCGGTCAGGAGGAAAATAATTTGTACTGACATATTTCAGCTGTATAAAAAGGGAACCCCACGTCACGGTCTATTATTAGTTGCCCAGGGTCCAAAACTGCAATTAAACTGATTTTAGACTTCACTTGGACGACTGTGACTTCAGTGCTCATCACGGTATCCTTTATTCGACTTATTGTGTTCATGTTTCTAAGAATTTTTAGCCAAATTGAAACAGTAAAACGTGCAGATTCAAGTCCATTCATTCACTGGTGGCAGACGGAACATAAAACGATAAGAATGTCCCCGCTTACCAAACAGCTGATTCTGCTAGAAAACCTATGGTGACACTCAGCAAGAAAATGATGACAAGCAGAAAGCATATGAGCAAGAAGCAGTTACCATACGCGAACGATAGTGATATTTTCTAATGATATTAACCCGTTGGTTACATTACACAGATGGAAGTGCTGTAGGAAAGTTAGGAGAGAAAATACTGCAAATCCCCGAAAATACATGTATTATATGTACCACGATTTTCAAGGCCGATAAATATACACATTACAGTTTTTGTGAACACCGGATTGCACGATTTCTGCCTGAAAACGTTTCAACATGTTCTTAATTTTTCGTGCAGAAAGCTTAGTCTGACTCAAGTGCCTCTAGTGGCAAAATCATTCACTAACGAATTTGATCACCCGATGTAAAGGTAATAGGCCATTTCGATTTTGTGGTTGTGTCAAGTGACAAACTACATCTTTCGCTATTTCCACCTTCCTATTTTCCTTCTCTATAGTCAATAATTAACTTTTAAAGAATTTTAGGATTAAAGGTCACCGCAAGAACGCACACAGAAATACCTCCACTAAAAGTACTCGGACGGCGCAATTAAGTTGATTCCCGGTTGACCTAACAGCGTCTTGTAGAGATTAGCGCAGAATCCATACAGACCGTGTATGCTCTTCCGGCCTTTATCCTTCTAGTTTAAGATCTTGAAGTTTTTGTACAGAAACTGCAATAGAAACTGTGCCGTGTTTCCGGCCTTAGCAAGTCTTGCGCGGCCTCACAATTGTTTACATTTAGGTGCAGTATCTCCATAGTCTGCGCTTTTTGCGACGGCCGGACACTTAAGCCGCCAGCCTCGTGATTAGCATTCGTAATTCCTCTTTCGGTGCAAAGAAAGCAACTTGGGCTTTTCCTGCAAGTCTTCCTCAAGAGGCCTTCATTACATATCCATAAGTTCTGCGATAAGTGTCCCTCCGTATACACATACAAATTACTTCACATCGGCTGGCATTAATCCCCTCGGTTATTGAAATTTCTCAACCAAGGCGTGGCAGAACTAGTCTTCAATGGTTACTTCGTCAAGGTCTTTCACCTATAAGGATCTAGCTAGAGAGAGCTTTTATTTCGGTTTTCCCACTCAGCACCTTCTCCAGAGACGCCAGGAACTCTGTTTTCTATCGCTGGAGTTGCTGAGCTGCAAGTCGACTTTCGCAATCTTTAACGTAACATTAAAACCGAAGTCGCGGAGATCGGAATTGCTCTTCAGCCCCTTGAGCGTGTCTGCGTACGTCATTTCGCTCTTCGATTTCCAGAGAATACCAGGATATCCGGAAAATCACCACACCTATACCTTGCGACGTTTTCAGTCGTTTTTGCGGCTCTACACGATAACTCTCGTTTCCGAATGTCGTTTCTTCAGCCCTCTCTTCTTCGCAAGGGCTGTCAGTACCCGCCTCTCCCATTTTGTGGTTGCGGCTGGTTTGTGCTCCGACGCTTGCTCTCCACCCCGAAGATTTTTTGGTCCAACTCGTTCTCGATTATACCAAAAACGGTATGGATTACCCTCCCAAACCGACACATAACGCGCTGCACATGGTGACGTGGAATCACGTAGTTCGAAAGCTGGACTATAGTATCTTTCAGGACTCAAACGTTTCCTTTGAAACCATTCCATGACTTTGCTTGCTTCATCTCAGTCACGTTTGAATCGCCCACCGGCAAGGGGGCGTCATTAGCTATCTCAGCTGTTGTAGTATCAGCGCAATGTCGCTGAGTCTTCGTACAAACTCCGTTGTTTAAGCCGTTTTGAACTTCAGTAGCTCCCACGCGAGTCACTATATTTGGTTTTTTAACGTGGCGCCTCAGGGCTTGACTTCACGATGTAATATCTCACGGCATTTCGCATCTTTCTCGGTCGTGCCGCTAGACACATTGCACAGATATAGTCGCGATCATGCAACATTTATCGGCACTGCCGAGAAAGACGCGAAATATTCCATCGTGAAAACAGGCCCTAACGCGCTACGGTGGCAAGTGCGATTTTTATATAGCTGCCTCTTAAAGCCCGTCTTCACGATCGAATATGTCCTGGGATTTCGAGTGTTTCTCGGTCGTGCCTCTGTCACATGACCGCAAGCACTGCTTGATACGGTCGCACTATAGGTTGCGCTAACGCCCAGTTATTTCCAACACTGTGGAACGGTCGGCGGGGTGGGATTTCCATAAGTGCCGAACAGACTTTTGGGGGAGGCGAATGTCCGGCGCAAAGGGCAGACAGGCGCTGCAGGGACAGGTGATACGAGACGCGGGCCATCTCGGCGCAGGGTCCGGCGTCCGCGAGAACATTCCACTACGCCCGTCACTCTCCGCTGTCATAACAGAGGAGCTCTGAGCTTCCAAAACCGGCCCTGATTATTTGTGCTACGAAAGATTGAGCTGGAGCAAGGTACAGGAGGTAAAAAACAAAAGGAACATCTTCTGTACTGTTTTGTAACAAATTTAATTAAACCTACTGATTTAAAAACAATTATATACAGCAGTTCAAACACCAGCTTGATTTCATTACAATTCAGTAAAAAAGAGAACAAACATCTTGTTTCTGGGTTATCTTTCTACTTTCGCTGCTCAGGTCTGTGATCATATACTTTGCAAAACACTTTCAGTAATTCTTCTTTAACTTCAGGATTTAAATTATCTGAAAGCAAAATCAATTAGTAATCAGGATCCAATTTTGCCAGTGCTTTATTCAATACAAAGGTACAACTAATTAACTTCAAGGGCATACCAAGCAGAACTCAGGGGTCATAGTTTATTCAGTTAATTTTCAAAGGAATTCAAATATTTAATAATATTTTTATCGCTGTATTTTTTAACTATCAGCAACAAGATTTGTTTCACTTCAATTCAAATGGTGTATTCCAAAGTGCAGTCCAAAAATAACTCTTTCCCTTTTACTCCATAGAAAGAAATATGAAAAATATATAAAAGAAATTTGTGGAGGTATTTGAAGACTTTAACATGCTATAGTAACGTGTAGCAAGAATAAAAAGGCATAAGATAGCACTAACATGCCAACAAGTGGTATTATGATAAATTACATGTTGAGGTATTCCTTTTAACGCAGGATTACTCCCAAGCGCAGAGCTGAACGGTCCCCGAGGGGCTTGGTGACGCGTTGCGTCAATCTCGACGCAATAAATTATTTTTTTTTAATATTAAAAAGACAATTCGTGATGATTGGCATTGAAGGGTGAACGTTTCGTCCACAGGGGGGGGGGGGACATCTTCAGGTGCGGCTCGCTGGCGTCGCGCGGCCGTGGATTTTATAGTCAGCAAGAGGGGGGCGGCAGTGGGGATTTCGGGCACTAGCTTGCGATTGGTTGATGGTACGCGGGCTGGCTCCTGATTGGCTGTCGATGCGCTGGGGCTGGATTTAACTAATCCGTCCTTATATAGTTTTCTACTATTGTTGCGGAGTACGGGATACCAGATAGAATTAATTTTGAACCCCTTCTTCTTTTCTATTGAAGTTATTGGGATGTTTAAAAATCTCTAGTTTCCCATTCTAACCTGGTGCGGTAATTGTTGTTTGTAGATAGTATTTCGGTGTCTTCGAACAGGATATCGTGTTCTCTTCTCGAGAGGGCATGTTCAGCCACCGCTGATTTTTCTGTAAATACCTAGCGACAATTTCGTTTGTGTTCGGTGAGGCGAGTGTTGACTGAACGCTGTGTTGTGCCTACGTACACAGAGCCACTGGAACAGAATATCCTATAGACGCCTGCTGACAGTGTTCCTGCGGTCTTTAAATGATCTAAAAAGATTGCGGAGCTGAGTGTGTGTAAATGGTTTTGATGTGTGATTTCAGAATGTTGTCAATGCGGTCCGCGATCTTGATGTACGGCAGTGTGACCTAGTGAGTGTTTGCTTCGGGAGGACTGCGTTATTTGGACGTTGTGCTCTTTTCATCTCTTGGATAGAATCTCTTTTAGCTTGAAGAGCATTGTAAATAGTCTCGGTAAATGACATTACATGAGATTTCCATTTGGAGTTACCACCACAAATATTCTTTCAAATTCCCTACTTGCCTATTAAGGCGCGAAGTGTGACTGATGCAATTTTTTTGGATCGCAGTATAGCAACAACATGCAAATAACAAGCAAGGCCCACTTGCCTTGCCTGGAGAAAGTAACCAGTTTTTTGTCAACAGATAATAAGAATTTACAAATTTATATGACTGAGAAGGAACTATTTTAATATTAAATCTTTGGACAACGAACGGGGAGCAACAAAATTTTAGTTGCCCCCTTTGATTCAATATGAATCAAATTAATGCATAATATTGTAAAATCAATCACCAGCATGTAATCTTGCAAGTTTCTTCAATATCTCATCAAGATTTTCATTTTTATTTTCTTCAGCAAATTCTGGACCTCCTAGAGCTCTAAATGCATCTTCATAAGATAGGGTTCCAGAGTCATCAAATAGTTGCTGTAATTTTTCCATTGTATTACTATATTTATCCAATGGTTTCAGTGTTTTCTCAAAGGCTTCTTTTAATCTTAAATGAAGAGAAAAAGGATTAGTTATATTATATATCCTAAACTATAAACACTGAAATACTGTGAAAAAATATTTTTCTAACACACATGACAAAAGGAAATTCTCACACATGGATAAATGGACACTGCATTAACCTATTTTCTCTTGGTAAGGATGTGTTCTCTAAATTTAAGCATAGGAAATTAATGAAAATGAGGTTCTTCATTAAGCACTGTCCATAAATTACATAATGCAAATTTGCAGTATATACCTCTCCCCCTGTAACTCATACTTGAACCCCCTTAAATAATTACATAACTCTTGTAACAACTCCCTCCCCCTTGTAAATGCAAGAAGTGAACAAAAATTGTATTAATTTTATTTGTTCTGTATTAACATTTATGTTAATTAAAATTGGAATTAGTTGTTGATATTGACAGCACTGAACAATAAAATGGGGATGCCAGTTTTGAGTGAAGGAAGGATGACGCATACGCAAAACAATTTCTGATCACAAGCTACACACCACTGTGGATTGGACATGGGCAAAAGTTTACTGTTCCAATTCAATTGTATTCTAGATTATACTATTGATCAGTTTTAAATATAATCTTCATAATAATAAGTATTCAATAAACAAATTGATGAAAAAATATTTTCATTTATTGTAACAAATTCTAATAATTTTATTTTATATATGTTTTTAAAACATATTAATTAGATAATTTTTTAATGTTTTAGAATAACACTAAAAAAGAGAGTATTTCAACAAATACTAGAAAGTGTAAAGAAATATCAATAAATGAAAGGAATTGAATGTGTGTCAACCATAGACATATAGTAGGCCTACGATAGGTCTCTGATTTCAACACTGTTTTTCAAGGTTGTTGAAAATAAAGCAAAAGAGCTATAAAATAAAAGAACTAATCGCTGGTGTGGTGCTACTCTCAATTAGCGTGGTGCTACAGAATGGCACAGACATTATTAGTTTTTTACTTCCTTTGGTCTCGGCTAGCTACTCGGACTTGCCATATAATCTTGCCAGAAGCCATCTATCACTGCCCAAAATATATTTTTTTGAAATCTTTATTTTTGGGTTTCCTAATAGTAGAACAGAAATATTATTTTAAGAACAATAATAAACAGTAAAATCTCATCTTAAATGAAATTATCTTTGAAAAATTTGGAGCAGTTTTAAAAAAAATAAGCATTTAAGGTGGTTAGAGCGAGATACGTTTCATGTTTAACATGCCTTTTTTATTACATTAATCGAAAGATGAGAAGTCCTTCTATGTTCTGGTAGAATTTAAAACAATTTCACCGTCTAGTTTTGGAGAAATGAGACCGTAATTTTTGTCATTTTAACATGGGCTCTTATGGGGACTCAACAGAGCGGACCAGAAATTTTAAAATTGTGAGTAATCTAACTGTTGAAAGTGTTTTGAAAAACTTTTCCTTAGGTAGCTAGCATCTCGAAGAATCAATATGTGCCATTTGAAGGACATCTACCGTTTCAAATGGGAGAAGTTTGCAAAATTGTAAGCCTAAATCACTCCTAAAGGAGACATTCGCGCGCTTTCTAGAGGGACGAGGTGGTTATGCCCAACTCGACAACACTGTGGGCGTTGAAAAACTGCACTCGATTGGAAGTACATTAACTCACAAACACAATAGTGTTTATACACTGTTGGAAATGTGCATAAAACAGTGTGAGAGATCTTTCAAAAAAATTACATTTATGTAACTTTTGAATAAACAAAATACCCAGAAATAAACTTTATGAGAAATTTGAAATAAAATTTTTGAGAAAATGGCATTTGAGCATTTCTGAAAATGCGGAATTTTGAGCTAGTTTTCATAGAAAATTATTGTGTTTTTGAGAAACTTTATTTGACATTATTTACAGCACATGTACTCATAAATATAACAATTTTAATAAATTTCTACTAATATTTAATGACGTAAGAGATAAGTAAAAAAATTACATAAGAAAAAACCCAAAAGAATAGAGTAATATGGCGTCTATGTCATATTATAGAGAATATTTAGCACTATCCCTACGAAAAGTTAGGGAAAAAAATAAATAAATAAATAAAAAGCAAGCCGTTTTTAAGAAAATATTGTTTTTGTCTGAAACAAGACCGTGGGTAGAGAGGACACACAAAGGGCGTGGAACTAACCTCTCTAAGGGAGAACATCCGAAACAAATCCTGGCCTGCCAAGTTGGAGGTTGGACTATAGGCCAACTGCCCATTCCCATAAAATCATAAACATGTTAAACTCTTAGCAGTCTTTAAACGGACCCAAGCGAAGACGACTTACGTAACCAAACTAGAGAATGCAAATGGCAACATGGAACGTACAGGGTATTAGCAAAAAGTATGAAGAAGTATTCAGTCAGTTGGAAAAGTTAAATATAGACATTTGTTTATTAATGGAAACTAAGGAAGGAAAAGGAATTTAAGACTACAGCAAATATATCCATATTTATAGTGAAGTTAACAAATATAATAGGGCTAAATGTGGAGTAGTGGTAGCAATCCACAAAAAATGTAGAAAACATAAAAGAACCTAGAATGAGATCCATGAGAGACTGTTAACAGTGGAGTAAGATATATTTCATCAAACTTGGTTATTGTATTAGCATATGCCCCAAATGGAGATGCAACAGAATCTTTAAAAGATTCTTTTGAAGATGGATTAGTGGCAATATTAGAAGACATTCCTTCAAGTAAGGAAATTCTAATAATGGGTGACTTAAATGCCTGAACGGGAAGTAAACAATAACGATATAGTGAGTAACTATGGAGAAAAAATGCAATAAAAATGGAGAGAGATTAATAAATTTATGTAGGCAGATGGAGCTTAAAATCATGAATGAGTTCTATAGACACAAAGTTATTCATAATTATATGTGGACACAACCTACCAGGAGTAGAATGTGGTAGCAACCTCTATTTAGTTAGAGCTCTTTTTTATTTTTTTCACAAACCTAACTTCCAAAAGATCAAACTACCAGAAACTCATGCTCCATGTAACCCAAAAATGTATCAGTTAGATAGCTTACAATATGACAAAAATAGTTTCCTATATAAATTTAGATTGGCAAATAAATGTATATTAGCCAGGAAGTGAAATATATAAAGAAATAAAAACAGTAATCCGTGAAGCAGCGTTTGAAGCATTAGCTGATGAGGCCCAAAATCAAAGAAAGAAAAACATTCTGGTGGTATGAAGATTTGAAGCAAATGATCAAAGAGAAGAAAGTGAAATATAAAAAATGGCTAAACTCAGGAGATCCCAAAGATAGAACAGCATGTAGTAATACCAATAGAAGGGTTAAAAGAGTGGTAACAAAAGCTAAGACACAAGCTTGGGAAACAAAATGCTCTGAAGTAAATAGGTTAATGGGAAGCAATAGGTCGAGAGAGGCATGGAAATCAATAAAAGAACTAAAAACAGATGTCATGTCACCAATCAATCATCACCAACAGTTGGCAGCATATTTTCAAGAACTTCTGAGAGAGGGTAGAACAGAATACAAGTACATCAGTTATAATGCAGATGATGTACAAATCCAGGGTGACATCCCAAAAATAACTAAAAGAATTAAATAATGCTTTAAGAGGGGAAAAAAATAATAGATCCCCAGACCCAGGAGGGATACCAGTTGATTAAAACACTCTCTGAATCACATGAAAGAAATTATTTTAAACTATTTAATAAATGTTTCATTTATCAAGAAGAAATTCCTCAATAATGGAAAAAAAAATCAGAAATTATAACAATTTATAAAAAAGGCAATAAAAAATGTGGAAACTATAGAGACATTAGTGTCACAAGTTCAATTAGTAGACTGTATAGACGAATAATTAAAGGAAGAATTGAGTCAGAGATAGAAAATCTGGAAGAACAAAGCGGTTTTATAGCTAGCCGTTCATGTGTTGATAACATTTTCTGCAACAAATTTTAGAACAAAAATGTAATTTTAAAATAGTTAACGTGATTAAGAAAATGGACAAAGACAGTAAATGTGTTGTGAAAGTAAACAGACAACTATCAGATGATATAATAATTTCTAAAGGATTATGTCAACAGAGCTGTATGTCCCCCACTCTTTTTAACATGTTCCTAGCCGAAGCTCTGAGAGAATGGAGGTGGAAATGCCGTGTGATGGAAATGCAAATTGGAGAATCAACACTGGATGTTCTACTTTTCACAGATGATCTAGTCATCATGGCTGAGGATGAGCAGGATTTAACTATATGTTTACAAAAGTTAAAGAGGAATTTGAAATAAAATTCAAAAGGATATAAACAGCTTCAGTGGGACAGACATCTGCTGAGAATGCCAGAATTGAGGTGGTCCAAACAAGTATATAAATGGATACCTCCGAATAGAAAATGCCGGCAGACCATCAACCCCATGGAAACACTGACTGCGATGGCAACAAGAAATTTGACAGAGGAAGATGTAGTGATGCCAGATGTAAACCACTTGGATTATATATATATATATATATAAAGGAAAAAACATCATTGTTGTGGGGTCTATTATATTGTAATACTAAGAACAGTGTTTCCTTGCAAACAAATACACTTCAATCACAAAAACTTTATCGCAGGTGCTGAGGGATAAAATATGAAGCTACAAGACTCAGTACATCATCAATCACAGTTAAGATACAAAACATTAAAAAAAAATTAAAAGTGTCATCTACGATCTCCTAGTCCTCTGTACAGTAACATAGAGTTCACACATCTAGGTATATTATAATATGAATTGATGAAAATGAGCTTACTTATCTGTCATGTTATTCTCAGAGATATGTTTTTTAATATTTTTAATTTCTTCAAGGATTGCTGGATCCGTCTGTTTCCTGAGGAAATTAAAAAAAAATTAATTAAAATTAAATTAATTAAAAAATTCACAAAGAAAATTTGAATTTTGTTAAAAACAAGTTCTTACAAACCATTATCCCAATTAATTTATTGAAAAGTATACTAGTGTTGAAAGTAATCAGTTAACAGATATTTATGATAACCTTTTAGAAGAAACCAAATAGTTTCCTTCTATCCTTTTCTACCTTTTTCCTCCCTAACATGTTGTCCACAGCCATTGCAACAAATAGAAATGGTAAACGCTGCAGAACAAAAGGCAAGCTTTCATTTTGTACTTTGAACAAATTTATCTATAACCTTAAGAAATGAAAACAATATAGATATAGAAACATTTAATTTCTGTGCCACAAAATGACATAAACCAATTTTCTTTGTTAATGTTTAGGAGGTAAAAGGTGCATTTCTCTAGTAGTTTATGAAATAACAATGGTGGCAAATTGCAACAAGATAAAAGCCACATAATTTTTCATGACACATTGATGCTTAAAATTGCTGACATGGAAAATTTTCAAAAAGTGGCTTACATTTTGCAATTTCAGACTGATTTCTTAAATTGAAATCGCTTCTAAGATTGTCAAAAAATATTGAGACAGTTTGAAATGGTAAATAGACAATGAAAATAACAAGAAATATCTAATACCTCGAATCAGTCATCTTGAATCCCTCCAAGTCCACATATATACAAGATACAAGTCGTTCGTAGTCAGTATATTCCTTATATATTTGTATAATATCAAAATAACCCTGAATGAACCTTACACTATTTCACCGCAGATGCACTTACACAAGGCATTATTTAACTATACACTTGACGTATATCAGCTTGTGACGGTTTTATTCAATCGGAAGCTTGGACGTCCCCAGTAACAACACCGCAGCGGCTTTGATGCTCTCGATTGGATGAAACTGAAACAGCTGATTTACGTTAAGTCCACGACTAAATATATCGTACTATAAGAGGCGTGAAACTTAACTGCGCGTGCGCAGAAGATCGAGAGTGCTTTACGTTCGAGGTAGCACACACTCCCTATCAAGCGGAAAAAAGAGCACTCTCACTGTCTATAACGGGGAAGGGTTGGGTAGCAAACTCTGGAGTGAGCATAAACGTTTCTGAGAGCATTAGTAAGTTTTTTGTTGTATTCAGCAGTTGTCGAGGTTTGTGTTTCTTGTAAAGTTTGCTATGAACAATTTGTTTCCTTTCGACTTGTTTCGAGCATTAGGAACATTACTCTATCATACATACTATCTCTCGTGAGCTACAAAGTGGCACTAATAAATATAAAGGAAGTAATAGTTCAAGCCAAAATAATGAAAAAGGGTCGGAATATTTTGAACGCTAGTAACAAAACAAAAGCAATGTGGAATATCGTAAAAAATCACATCATCTCGATACTTATCAAAGAATATTGTTTTAAAGGATAATGAGAGAAGCAAGTAATTAGAAAAAGTTGCAAATTTCTTCAACCACAACTTTTCTAGAATTGCAGCTGATCTAACGAAGGGACTCAACCCCAATATTCAACATCATACGCTTCAGAATAACATTTCGACACGATGTTTATTTCCGAAACTTCTTCCTGTAAAATTCTCAGATTAGTCAAAAATCTAAAAAATAAATATTTAATAGGTTTTGTTGAATTTTAGAATTGTTTTTTAAAAGCCTTGTGCACTTGTTTATACACCTGTTAACTCACATTTTCAATACTTCTTTATGCACAATTCCTCACAATGCAATTTCTTTTTGTTAGTTTTCTAAAAAAAACAATAGAGAGACTTTTCTATTTGCGAATGGAAACTTTTCTCAGGAAATAGGTTTTAGAAAATAATCTACGGAAACTGCTATTTTTTTTCTTTTCTTGAAGATGTTGCTTCATATTGATGAATTTGATCCATTGGGATTAAATGAAACGCATATCGGAATATATTCTCATAGTTCCGGGACGAAATTAAAAATGACGCGCTTATAGCGTGATGACGATGGGCTCCCCGAATCTAACACCTTGTCAATCATGCAAATCGGATGAATAGGAGCGCCGGAAAGTGAAATTTGCAAAAACACCTCACCCCATTCTCCCTCCACCCCGGTGCGTCATCTGCCCGTTGTATGGCCTGCGGCGAGGGGGGAGGCCGAACTGCCGGGCAGGCATTCTTTCGTCACTTTACTCAAAAATATCGATTCCGATTTGGAAACTGATTTCAAAAATTAAATTGAACTAATAGTGTAAATATCACCAATATTCCGTCTCATCACATTTTATTTTGGATAGAAACCTATTTTACTTTTAAGATCTTGCGCGCGTGTGCGTGTATATATATATATATGTATATATATATGTATATATATATATATATATGTATATATATATATATGTATATATATATGTATATATATATATATATATATATATATGTATATATATATATATATATATATATATATATATATATATATATATATATATATATATATATATATATATATATATATATATATATATATATATATATATATATATATATATATATATATATATATATATATACCGATCAGATGGCCGAGATCGCTAAGGCAGTAGTGCCGGAGTGGTCTCGGACCAGAAGATCGCGGGTTCGAGTCCCGCCTCGGGCATGGATGTATTTGTGTATTTGTGTATGTCTGTATGTATTGTCCTTTCACCCCCATCATCATCATATATCGTCATTTCATCTTCCATACCCCCAGGGCTAACAACCTTGGGGAATAAAAACCGGATCCAGCTTAAATGCTGGTCCCCCCAAAGAACACGAATATCCAAAAATAGTAGCACTGCCATAGATCAAATAATAATAGATGCAAATAACCATTGTTTTTCTGTTGCTACATTTAATACAGGTTTCAGTGACCACATTGCCCAGATCCTAACACTTCCAACAGAAACAAAAACCGCGGAACAGACAACTTACAAAGAAATCCGTAACTATTCCCAAGGAAACATAATAAAATTTCAAAACTTGCTCAGATTTGAAAACTGGAATGAAGTATATAAAGCAACCGATACAAATGATAAGTTTAACTCATTCATAAATATATACTTAAGACATTTCAATGCCATTTTCCCTCAAAAACTGAAAAAGATCCAAAATAAGAAAACTAAATCATGGATTACCACAGGCATCAAAGTGTCATGTGAAAGAAAACGCAACATGTATAAAATACTAATAAATAACAAATGTAACTCAAACTTCATTTCATATTACAAAACATATAACTCGATCCTAAAAAAAGTAATCAAACAAGCAAAAATTATAACAAATGATAAGTACATTGCAATTGCACGTAATAAAACAAAAGCCATGTGGGACGTTATTAAAAAGACTACAGCACCAACTAATAATAAAAACAACAACATAGAGCTCCACTACAAAAACGAAACTGTACAAGACCCACAAGAAATAGCTGATATATTCAATGAACACTTTTCACAAATTAGTAATAAGTTAATCTCTCAACACTCTCTAAACAATGGAACACACCAAACAAACACTAATATTACACAAATTGTAAATTCCATATTTTTATATGAAACAACCCCCTCTGAAATTTTTAAAATCATTGGACAAATGGAGAATAAATTCTCAGCAGGCATGGACAACATTCCAGATTTTCTTATTAAACACAGTGCTCCATGTATAGTGCAACCACTCTCTCACATCTGCAATTACTCCCTAAAATCAGGCATATTTCCAGATATATTCAAAACAGCAAAAATTAAACCATTGTTTAAAAAGGGCAATAGTTATGACCCAATGAACTACAGGCCTATTTCCCTGTTATCAGGATTTTCAAAAATTCTGGAAAGACTTTTCAATGATAGACTCAAACAGTTTCTCAATGCAAATAATGTCCTTACAAATGCACAACATGGCTTCAGGAGTAATAGATCCACAGACACAGCCATCTTCTCCTTTTTAAATGACATACTTGTTGCCCTAAATCAGAAGGAAATTCCCATTGGCCTTTTCTTAGATTTGTCAAAAGCCTTTGACATCATTGACCATCATATACTTTTAAGAAAACTAGAAATGCTAGGGATTCGAGGCATTGCAGGCCAATGGATCAAATCATATTTATCAAACCGTAGACAAATAGTTGCCCTCCAACACACTAAAGAAAACAAAATCTCCTCATACTACTCCTGTCCTCAAATAATAAATTGTGGAGTCCCGCAAGGATCCATCCTTGGGCCAATACTATTCCTTATATACATAAATGACATGCCTTTGGCTTTAAGGAACAACAAAATAATTTTGTTTGCAGATGACACAAACATCATCATCAAAGCAAAAACACAGCAATCATTAGAAAAAGAAACTCACAAAACTTTGCAAGCACTAGTAAAATGGTTTCAAGACAACAAACTCATCATAAACACCAGCAAGACAGTCTCTCTAAATTTCATGAATCCTCGATGTAAAGACAAACTCTCACAGCATTTGCTCATAAACAATAACCCTGTAACAATATCTCATGAAACTACCTTCCTCGGACTAACAATTCAAGAAAACCTAAAATGGAACACTCACATATCAAATCTTAACAAGAAGCTTAGCAAATCTTGCTATGCCCTATACACCCTCAGGTCAAGCTCCAACATTGAGACACTTCGAACAATGTATTTTGCAAATGTGCACTCACACCTAAAATATGGAATAATATTCTGGGGAAATGCCCCTGAAAGCACTCGCACATTTATTATCCAAAAAAGAATACTGCGAACAATGACCAGCACTCATAAGCTGGAGTCTTGCAAACCCTTGTTTAATAAACTAAGGATTCTTCCTCTACCATGCATGTACATATTTGAAATAGTGGTCTTCACAAAGAAAATTCTCATGGAAAACAAAGACACTTTTACTTTAAATTCTGATGTACATAACTACAACACCCGTCAAAAGGATAACCTACACGTTCCCCACTCTGAAACTACATTTTATCAAAAAAGTACCCTAATAGAGGGCATTACACTTTACAACAAACTAGGCAATGATATCAAAGACATAAACACAATTCATACATTTAAAAGTAAATTGAAAGCTTTCCTGCTTAACAACATGTTCTACAGTGTAAAGGAATTTTCAAATTACAACATTTCCCTTAAAAAAATATAAATAAATAAGAATTTCTTATTCCATTAGACTTTCTGTTTCATATGAACTGTTTCAAGCTGAAAATGATCCTGATCCTGTGAAATAGAAGGAGAATAGAAGAAGAAAAAAACTGGTCAAAACTTGCCTCCTCACCATTTCAAGTTATAAATATAGAATGTACTACTATTGTAAAATTTGATGTAGTTGCAAACATAATTGATATGTATTATTAATGTAATTATTATTATTGTTAATGTAATTATTATTGCTAATGTAATTATTATTGTTAATGCAATTATTATTATTAATGTTAATTATTAGCAGATAATTTATCTACTGTGTAATATCTTAATCTAACTGTAACAAGTATTGTATTTCTAGGCCAATGACCCCATCTCGATCAGGTTTTGTTCAGTTTCCCTGGTCCTTTGAGCAAATGCTGAGATGGTCCCTTGTTTGCTCCTGAACAGTAATATAACTTCGCTCTCTCCACCCAAGGCATCATATTGACTCGTCATACACGATTGTAATTGTATATGTGACTCAATAAATATTATTATTATTATTATTATTATTATTGTCGCAAGCACCTGCCTCCGTGAGAATGAATAAAAACTGTGCCACGGTAAAGGCAGAGTGCTTGCGTGGTCCTAGTTGGCCGATCAACGAAAATATATATATATATATATATATATATATATATATATATATATATATATATATATATATATATATATATATATATATATATATATATATATATATATATATATAGTGGGACGCGCAGTAATTCAACAGTGCCCAGCCTTACCAATAAACGTGGTGTAAAATTTATTCTGTTCTTAAGTCCAGAATAGCAGGAAAATAGAGAAAACTCTTACCAACAAACAATTACGCGCACGTTTTCTTGAGCCTCGGGATACCTACCCCACTCCTTTGCCCACATTAGTTGAATGAAGAATAAATGATAGCAACGAGTGTTGTAGACAAAGTCTGATAACCGGAAATGTACGTTCCCGTGTAATAGAAAATATTTTGTATCGAAAAATGAACTACAATTTTGAAACAAAATTCCTTTTTTCAAAATAACTAAAATTTCCCACTCTTCTTGCAACTAGCGAAGCGATGGCTCAAGAAAACGTGCGCGGATAATAGACTAATTCGAGAATGGAATAAGTGAGGTCCATGGTAACCGCTAAACCTAGGAGACACGTAGTTTAAGGGTGGAATAACCTAGAAATGCGAAAACAGATGCGAATAAGAACAAACTCTTTGTGCGTTTCGCTTCATTGTTATTTTCAATTCGACTATACTTTCTTTCCATGAGTTTTCTCGAATATTTGGCATACTAGTTTATTTTGTGAATCGTTAATTCGTTCGTGTTTTCTTGGATTTTTGGCATTGGAAAACTTCGAAGTGATTTTGTTGGCGTTTCTTACAAGAAATGGAAGTGTAAACAGCATTGATGAAATGTACGGACGGCTGAGGAAAACAGGTAATTGAGCACGTGTGAATCTTTTTCAAGGGTATTCAGCTGAATTTCGAAATAAAAAATAGGTTTTCCTGGGACGGAACGCATGAGTTAACGACGTGTGTTGCAGGGTTTCATTAACAGTAAGCAACCATATCTCTAATTGGTCCATACTGATAGATGTCTATTATAAGTATTTTTAATTATTATACGTGCATGAGTACAATTACCTCGTAGAAAATTAAGGACATGCATTGTTTTATTATAATAAAGTCAATAGTGTTATCCATGAACAATTAAGTAAATAAAATGACATGACACATCGTTCTCTTATTTCCAATGATTCAACATTAAAACAAAGACTGAAGATGAGAAATTTCATGTCAGATTTTTGGTGGAATCTACTTCTACCTCTATAAATAATTTATCTGCCCCATAAAAAATATGAAAAGCAAGAAAAAATACTGTTTAGAGATGTTTGTTATATTGAAAAGCTGTTTTCAATGCTCAGAACAGACTTCGGAAATTCCGCAGAGCCGTTGCTTTCAAAAGTTAGAATTTTATTTGGAGGAAGAAGTGATCGACCACTTATACTACCAATAGTAACAATGTTCAAAGAGGAGCAGCAGTTTGGAGAGCACTTGGAGAAAACAAAATAAAATGTATAATATATAATTGACTTAACATTTTATGAATGTACTAATTTCAAATAAAAGTTATACTTGTATTATGTGTCTGATAGTAGATTTATTTTTATTTTATAATTATGCTCCAGTGTTGCAGCTATTGAACATTTAAATTTTTCGGTAATAAATTTTTCTTTATGTACAAGAATACAGAAAATTTATTTTCATTAAGAATTTTGAGAAAATTTTCTATTTTACAATTAATTTCCATACCACTAGTGTCTCACGTTTTATTTCATATGCATCGCGATTGCTGCAATATCTTGAATATTGAATGTCATTAAAAGGAAAATGTAGTATATTCCTGAGATAATAAGAGATCTTTTCCGATTATCTGGGGGTTGTGCAACCTCAACACGAACACCTCTAGTGTGGAGAAAAGCAGGCAACTAAGCGCTAGGGAACATCGACAGGCAGAAGAGTAAGGAATGGCAAGACCCTGGCCTTCTTGCTATGGAAATCCTGAGGATCTCCATGGGTCATACGCGACCTGTAGGGATAATCATCACCATCATATGTTTATTATTTGCGCATTCATTATTCTTTTAAAACCTGTCTGCCTTCATGGAGCTCGTTGCATTTTTAAATCCCCGCCTGAGATATGACAATATTCACACTAAACTACCCAAAATTTTTAGATTGCGAAAAATCTAATAATACGAAAATGCCATCCACAAGATTTCTGCAAGCCTCCCTTCATTGATATCTTGGCTGACCGGGTGGGGCCGCGTCAAAGGCTGAGTTGCCGACATTTTGATCATCTTCTCGTGGTCTCTCTGGGCGTACCTGGGACGGAGTGTTTTTCTTTTCTTTCTTCTCTCCATTTTCCCCTCACCAGTTACCCTGGAGAGGCGGAAATTTATTTATGTTGGGGATACACATTTTCCTCCAGCCGATGAGGCTTTGCAGATTGCTAGGGCGGTATCTTAAATAAACGAACTTATACTAACTTAAAACTAATTACATTTCCGCTTTGGGAATTGCTAAGTTTTGTTAACTTATTATAATGTCTACTTTAATTCTTTATATTGTTCTTGTTTCTTTTTTGTTCATTTTCACACGCATTCATTCTTAGGCTATATTTACAATCGCATTAATTCATTCATACCCACACACTATTTACACTATGCACACTGTTTCGTTTCGCCACGGCGCCGCGACGTCTTCATGTTCGGCGACGCTGGCCTGGCGGAGCGCGTTTCCGCGCCGCCCGCGCGGTTTCCGGCATCAGTGAGCGGCGATCCCCTCCCATGCACTTGCTGGTTCCCCACGTCGCAGAGCTCAGAGGGCTTGTGCGAGGGCAGTGCGCGGAGTGGGCCCTTTTTCCTGTGGAAGGCTCTGCGCACGCCGCTTTGCCGGTCTCGCGCAGGGTGGGCGGAGCGGACGGCCCCAGCGCGCTTGAGAGCGTGGACTCCGCCGGGAACTGGTTCCGCACGCCTAAGATTCTGAAGACGTCAGCGTTTTTGGGAGTTCGGTCAGGTCTGGTAAGAGCAAGTGCGGGCGC
The DNA here is from genome assembly GCA_038098605.1 of Gryllus longicercus. NCBI lineage: Eukaryota > Metazoa > Arthropoda > Insecta > Orthoptera > Gryllidae > Gryllus > Gryllus longicercus. Next base: position 772,320 of record JAZDUA010000268.1, read on the forward strand.
ACCGCGAGGGCTCTGTTCTCTGCTACCCGGATGGGGTGCAGAGTGGAGGGAGAAGCTGCCGCGAATACCTCACAAGCGTACGTCCACAAGGGACGCACGCAAGCACTGAATAAGCGGCGCTTTAGAGGAATTGCGTGGTCAGGGAAACGGAATGGTCAGCGCTCGGGTTTATATATGTGTGGGGGCAAGTATGATTGAATATGTGTTTAAATACTGGTAAAACCTTTTTCCAATCACATTTTGGTTCGAATTTCAAATTTAAAACTGATAAAATTGGTTTTACGTTTCTTCACTATCGTCCACTTTCTTTAAAATTTTGAAAAAATGTTATGACACATTCTGGGGGGAAATGAGACAGTACATACAAATTTTTAAGTGATATGAAGCATTGCAAGAAGCGTTTTTGAAATTAGTATTAATACCTTTCATGACCCTTACTGCCTGTCGAAGTGGGGTAATCGCCGCGCCCCTCCGGTCCTGCGGCCGTTAGGCCCGCAACAAACTACACCCAGGAATGTGTTTCCAGAAATGTGCGACCTTTAGGGATAATCACGAATACAAAAAGATAGAGATATGCGGAAAGAGACCAGCGAGGCCGCGTCCACACACTAGAATAACATGCCATAGCATCAGCACTTTTGTATCTTCAGCGCGTGCGCAGATGCATTTAAATGGTGCGAAACTTGAACTGAGGCATGAGCAGAAGATCGATAGTGCTTTAAGGTTCGTGGTGGCACAAACTCCCAAATATTTCTTACGCCGCGAGAGAACCCCCTTCCCAAAATGGAGTGTCCGAGAAAACTCGCTCGCTGACAGACCCTTTCGCCTCCGCAGAGGCCAAAGAGAAAACTCAATTGAGTGGAGGTCGATAAGTGTTTTTTGGTTCTATTTTCACATTTCTGGAATCATTCTCCAGTGTAGTCTGTTGCGAGCCTTACTCTGAACCGTACAGCCGCTATCAGCCTGCTTCACGGCAGGGTGTTAATTGCTTCGGGCATGTAGCATATATACTTTGGTTTTTATTTCTTGGCGCGCGAGGCCTTGTATTCACGGTGGAATATCTTACGGTATTTCGCCTCTCTGTCGCGCCGCTTGACGTCGTATGATTGCAACCGTATCAGTGCTGGCGATCATGCGACACCTAGCGGCAAGACCGTGAAAGATGTTAACTTGTTTCATGATCACTTGTTTAGCGAACTGTCATTTTGGCTCATTCTTCTACAATTCGAGGTGGACTGGACTAGTGTTGGTAACGAGTGATTGGATGAAACCAACGGTTCTTTCCCGCCTTTTCAACCGTTGGAATCGCTTGACCCATGATTACTTTGTAGTTCGACATTCTCCCGTACACGAATTTACAGCGTTAGTGTGTCAATGTTTTTGTAAGTATTTAGTCGTTATAATAAAGCTTTTATTTTATACTTTGGCTTTGCCTTATGAAAATACTGTCTCAGAGTTATTTTTCAATGTACATTGCCACGGCATTTTCCCGCGTTTCCAATCGATGATTGATACAGTTGCACCGATTACACTGACTCGCGAATCGTGAGAGCAAACCTCTGAAGAATCATTCGTGCAATTTCCAGTGTTGTATATTGAAGAATACACCTATAAACTAGGTTAAACACCTATAACTAAAACCTATAAAATATTATTCAATGTACATTTATAATTTATAAATCACAAATTCATGCAGTTATCTAAAAGTAAGAACTCACTTCATAAATATACCATGAGTAATTATACTTCTTCCATGCATTTATTATTTGTTTATTTGGAAGCGAACTATGGATTAATTGGACAGTTTGACTTACAAAATTACATTGATTTAATCGATCCATGAAGGCTTATTATGTCCGTTTCTTACGAGGTGTACTAAAATTCTATTATTTATAAAATGTTAATTACATTATTAATTAATATCCATTTTCTCAAGGAAGAGCCGCTTAAAAAAAAAAAAAAAAAAAAAACCGCTGGAGTATACCAGATCTATGATACTGTAACAAGTTTCCATGTAACAGTATCATGGATCTGGTATACTCCAAAGGTTCTTTTTCTCAACGTTTGAAAATTACTCGTACTCCCGGTTCAATAAAGTTGGGGCCCTCCGGATACCATCACCAGACGGGACCTAACTAAGGGAATAATTTATTAACACAACTTTTAAATCTCTATATAGGTATATTTCAATACAAATTGTACTGGTATTAACATTAAATTAATTGCCGTTAATTACATCTTAAAGTATTTGTCAATTTTTTTGTTAAAGTACAATGTTTCTTTCACGTGTGGCAATATAATGTCATCTTCTGAACATCACATTGTGGGCTGGAGTTGCCTCAGGTTGTTGTTCTAAGGGCCGAATTCGAAGTTCTTGGCAACCGAGTTTACACACGCACTTCATCTTGTACAAAGAGCGTCCAATTTACCAGAGGGCAGACACTCCAACGTAGAGTTTACATTGCTCGCACGACGTAAAACTTCTACTACCTCTAATATGACATACAGGCAAACGAGATGTTTTGGTATTAGTACATTTTACTAATGCGCTTACTACCAACCACTAATAACAGGCATATTTGTAACAATACAATCTATGATTATCATATAATTTCAATGACTATTTGACACCGGTATCATGTAAATATGTTAAAAATGTTTTTATTTCAAACCCCTAATAAGAAATGTATGGTAAAAAAATATAATTCATGAACTTCGTATCAAAATTTTAATGAATCTCCGCAATGTCTTGTGCATTTTACACATTTATGTGTATTATTAGATTGTAATATAATATTTAACATCAGTTTCAATTGATTCCACACCAAGAACTTATGCTCTAGTATACCTAATGTACATGGTATGAACATAGATCTGCCAATATTCATAATGAATAATTAACATTTCATGTAATTGAAAATGTCAACCTCATATAGCATTAACATAAATTCCATTTTACAACAATTTAAATTACTTATTGTTATTCATATTGCAAATTCATAATTACTTATAATAGGTCTTATAAATCAGAAATGAATAAGTTAAAAATTTTGGAAACATTCCTGAAAGGATGAAGTTGGATAAAATCGGAATGCAACAAACTTTTAATAAGGGGGAAATTGGCAGTCCTGTTAGTCATTGGGACTTCGTCGATCGGCACAAATGCAGCCACTACAGTAGTTTTATTGAAACGAAACCTCTTTCGTTGTATATTTCATCATTGTAAATTTCTAATGGGTTGCTCATATCTCTAATACATCTCTTTGAATTTCGCAGGATGTGTTAAGCATAAAACTCAAAATAATCTAGTAAGTCGTTTTCCATAACACTTCCTTCTAAATAGCATTGGTTTAAGGTATCTTCAAAACCCCTATTTTTCATGTTTCGTATACTTAAGGGGGGGGGGGGGGGGGGGGTCGGTCCATCGCCCTTTCTTTAGTTCAGCCCAGCCAGGAACACGTTTAACCACTTTTTCGTTACGAAGGCCCAGAAAATCGTTTCCCCCCGCAGCATTACAATACCTCATCTAGCCTGCGTCCGCGTCCCAGCTGATCAAACGTCAATTGTTTCACTTATAATCGGAAAATGCGGGACCTACTTACCAATTTATCCATCTGTAACTTGATGGGGCATTTGTACTCACATTATAAATTACCTTACTTTTCTCTTTAAGATTAAAGGCAAGGGTAGCCCACTGTCCCCTATTATAAGTTTCAAATTTTAGACCGCCGACTATAAGACTAGTGGATTGAAATTAAATTACACAAAGATTAACCGATGGTACATGGCATGATAATAACTTGCAGAGCAAGTAAATATGATTGAGTTGTGACCTTTCTCAGTATTGCTCTTAAGTATTATTTACTATTAAATATCCTAACTGAAGGAAACAGGATGTGTCCCCAAGTACATGCTGCCAACAAGCATTACACAATAATTATTTAATTTTTTAGTCAAAATAAATCCTAACAGCATGCAGTCATCATTCTTGTTATGTAATGCTCCCTTATCACAACTGAGATTAAATGATTTCAATTTTAATTTTTTGTTCACCTTCAATTTCTATAAAATAAAAATAATTTTTAGAGTAAAATTTCTTCCCACAAAAAAACAAACAAACAAGTAATATGTGTGAAAAAAAGCTCTGCTTAAAAACAAAAAAGAAGAAAACAACACCCTTGTGGTGCCTATCACAAATACAAGATAAAATCTTGTTCAGTTAATTAATTTACTTTCCATTTTCGGCATGCAACTGTACCTTTCAGCTGGAATTTTATTTGAAACACAGCAGCAGCGGCAGTAGCAATTTTACTATTTTGCAAGAGAACCTGGACATCAGGAAGGAGTGAACACAGAGCTGGTGTGCACTTCTGCCAATGAAGCAGAGCACTTATTGTGAGCTACATGAAACATGGCACCAGGACATTGAGGCAGCATAATGTAACAAAAATCAAAACAGCAGCAAGGGCAGGAAAAGGGGACATCTCTTACAAAGGGAAAAACCATAGAAGCACATGGTACTATAAGAGTATTTATTTATCGTTAACACTCACCTGTGGCAGATATTAACACCAAGTTACAAGTGAAGCTTTGCTTTAGCACTGTATACAAAACACTGTTCTTAGAGCCTTCAACCGAGAGGAATGAAGTCCAAGTGTCCTGTAGATAAAACTTGGGCAATTGTCCAAATTAACACTAGCTGTCACAAGTGTACCGTTTGTTTCACAAACACCACTGTCTGTAAATGCAATAATTGAGAATTTCTTTAAAATAAATAATGCACATTTCAAGACACCAGCTCTCTGTTGGGCATCTGCTCCTCAGGATGGGCAGGGTTTATTATGTGGCAAGGGAGATGAGATTTATCTTATTTATAAATTACTTACTAAACACTAAGTAACAATAGTATGTATTTTCATTACTACGATAGTCACTATGGTTAAATAAAACATCAGCCATTCATAGTAGACCCTTTACAACCTTTACAAGATTTTTATTCGACATGTTTGCACAACATGATTGACTATGTACAGACATGTCAGAAATGTAGTTGTAGCTTTCACAATGACTTAATTTATCAAATATAAAAACAATTGGCCCATTACAAAAGAAAAATTTGTGGCAGAAACTGACAGAACTACACTGAACATGTACATTTATACACAAAAAGAAACGCAATCAGTTATTTGGTTTGCAACAACTTTAGAAAATTATACATTAACTCCCTATATACTTACTTCGGCCAGCACCAGAACATTCTGCAGTGCACTATTAGGTAAGTGCTTCAATACTGAAGATAGTTTATAAACATGACTTTTTAACACATTCCTGCTTATAATTTCAGGATATAAAAATAATAGAACCTTCCAGATACTCCACTTCAAACAAATGGTACTGGAATAATGGGTACAAGATCAAAGAAGAAAATAATTTAACACATACAATACTAAAAATTCATATCAAGAGAGGGACATTATAAATAATCAACGAATATTTTTAGGGCAGATCAATTTGTAAACTTGCGACAAAATACATTCACTCACACTAACAAAGCTATATCAGATCATAAGTCCTCCTGTCCTGAGCATCAGATGCTCAGTCAATACAATTATGTAAGTAAACCTGTGTGGCTGGGAGACGGCTATCACAGAACGCACAGTCAATAATATTAAATACAAAAAGAAACAAAAACATACAAACACAAACAGTGTAAGGTATAGAAGTATAACAACTTCATCTCAAGTTTTGCTACGTTTCGCTTCCTTCATCCTCGTGTGCTGATTGTTCTGCCTTCCTCGCTGCCTCTTTCGCTGCAGCATCTGCCGCCGCAGCAGCTGCAGCTCTGGCAGCGGCAGCAGCTGCTGCACGACCTGCACTCGAACGCAGAACCTTCCGTTCCACAGGTGGCTCTTGTGCAACTTCTTCTGATCGCGTCACAACCTGCTTGCCCTTTTTGCTGCTCCTCCGTCGCCCACCAGGAGTCTTCTTGGAGCTGCTGCTGCTGCTGCTGCTAGCGCCAGCGTCAGACAATTCAACCGGGGGCTCCTGCACTGGAGAAGTCGTTTTCTCCTCGTCAGCAGTTTCCGATGAAGATGGTGGCGGTGGGGGTGATGGTGCTGGTGCTGGTGCAGTTGCTGGAGGGGAAGGAGCAGGAGGGGGAGGAGGAGGAGGTGGAAGAGATGGTGTTGGTGATGATGCTAGTTGAAGTAGCGGCTGTTCCTCTTGTTCTGGTACTCTTTCGCTCTCTTTCTCTTCCTGTTTCTGGGTTGGTGGGGGAGGTGCCTCTGTCACTGATGGTGACTGTAGTGGTGCTGTGGATGCCGGTGGTGTTGGTGGTGGCAGTGGAGGAGGTGATGTTGATGGCAATGGTTGTATCTGTGGTTGTGGCAGCAACAAAGGTTGTTCCAATTTGTCCTCATGTTTTTCAGTTGGAGGCTGGACATCTAAATTGGATTCTGTAGCCACCTGTTGAGGTGACAAGGCAACAGGTGTACTGCACTGCTCAGAAGCTGGAGGAAGTGTAGTTTGTAATTTGGTTGTTGCAACCGGAAGCAAAACTGGCACTGATTCCAAGTCAGATATTTCACTATTACTTGTTGCTGCTGATACTGTAAGTGATGCTGGTACTGATACTGCTGCTATTGTTGTAGCTGCCAGTGCAGCAGCAGTAATGGGAACCGGAGTAGAAAGAGTTCCTTGCAGAGCAGTGAGAGGAGAAGAAGCTGTCTGCCCTGGAGAGGATGGTTTCTCCATGTGAGGAGATGGTGAAGGTGAGATATGGGATGCAGGTAATTGTGTTGAAGGGGGCACTTGTGTTACAGGAAGAGAAAGTGGAGACAAAGCCGGATGAGGTGATGAAGGTGGGCGAGCTGGAGGTTGAACCGAAGGAGGTCGAGGGAGGGGAGGCTGAGGGGGAGGAAGGACCAATGACTCAGCTGATTCCTTTGTTTTTTCTTCCAACAGGTCTCTCATGGTAGCATCATCCTTGGGATCCATTTCCTTGAGACGTTTTGTTTGAGGAATATCACCAAACGGTGTCTCTTGGGCCACACGTGAGAGATCATCCAAACTTGTTAACATGTCTCGAGGACGTTTAGCTAATCTATCAGCTGCTGCAAGATTCATGGATGTTTTACACAGATTCTCCAAAGCCTCTTTCATTTCATTTTCCCGAGCCCTTTTAAACCATTCCTCTGGCCTGGGAGCAAATTCTGGCATCATGTTACGCAATAAACTCTCTGCCATTTCCTTCTGCCTCTCTGCTTCAGTTTTCACTCTCTTTGCTGGCTTCTCCTCAAGGCGAGCTGTTAAATCCATAATTGAACTACCACGACTCAAGTTTTCAAAACTTTCTAATTTTCTATCCACTTCCCTCATACGCTTTTCACTATTACTCATTTCTTTACGCTTCTCTGATGAACGGAGAGCTGCTTCCATTGACGCTCGACTCAGACTTTCAAGCAGTTGAGTATCAGGTGGCAAAAGAAGCTGCTGCAACTGCTGCCTCTCCAGCATATCTCGAGCAGTTGAAGACGAAGACCGCTGATGCCTATGATTTGAAGCCGATGTGGTCGCTGCTGCTGCTGCCGCAGCTGCTGCTACTGCTGCTGCCGAAGAGCTCGGAGTTGTTGCTGTTGAAGCACGTGAACTGCTCTGGCTCTTGTGGCTTGAACTACGAGAACTATGGTTCTGGGAAGAGCTGGCAGTAGAGGCAGTTACACCTAAACTTCCATTGAGCAAACCACACTGCTGTGCTAAACTGTCGTATGCTGATGACATTGCACCGGGCTGCATGGAAAAGGGGTTAAGGCCACCCAGCCCCAATGGTGTGTACAGTAAACTTGGATTTGGAAAGAAGAATGGCAAGGCAGATGTAGGAATATTTGATGCAGACGTTGTTGGAGGCTTGTTTGCATGCGCTCTTCCTGGGTCTACTTCTTTCCGGTTTTTGTTTTTGTTGCTACTATTGGAGGATGATCCTCCCAAGTCAGTGCTTCCAGAGTCTAATCCAGAAAGTGACGGCAGACCCAATCCAGCCAAATTAGCAAAGAGTGAGTTTGTGAGGTTCATGTTACCCGCCAAACCACTAGCAACATTTCCTAAACCACTCACACTAGGTAATCCTCCAGTGGCAAACGGTAGTAACAATGGATTGTTTTTGGGATCAAATCCACCTAGGCCGGACAGTCCAGAGAGCAATGATGGACTAAGACCAGCAGACAAGCTGCTCAGCCCTGCTGCCCCAAGAGAGGGGAAAGGCAAGGAACTTGAGCCCAACTGACCGCTTGGAGTTGGGGGACTTGAAAGCAGTGGAGGTCGCCCAGGTCCTTTTTTGCGTTCACTAGCAGGCAATCGCTTCTGTAAGTCATGGGGCAAATTACCACGCTCTTTCACTAATTCTGCCCACTTAGGATCCACATCAAACATAGGATTTTCTAGAAGCCACTGCGCCAACTGCTTCAGTTGTGGAGCCTTACTGCCTGTAATCTGAAACAAGCATTAAAATAGCCTGTAATTCCAACTCTTCAGAGCTCAATTTACATTTTTATTTTTTATTTTTAAGAACAACCATGTACCTTTTTTCCTGTTATCCTGTTGATGACTGAAACATTTTCGTCGCCAGTAAGTTTCTTCCAATCCAACAAAGAAGGGTCAACTCGAGGTCGTCTTCGCCTTGGGATACCGAGATAGTCAACACCTAAACCTGCTCCACTTGCACCTGGATCTGGCATCAGAGCAGTCTGTTCAGCTAACCACTTGTTTACCTGCCAACGTTAGAGAAAATCAGTCAAAGAATGATAAGTATAGGAAAGTGAACGAGTAGTGAGTTTGCTCACATCAACAATGGTCATTAGTCCTGTAAGGAAAGTGCATGTTATATTCCAAGATCGCGTCAAGGGCAGAGAAGGAAGTAGCATGGTTGTCAACTAGTTAAACGAAGAAAATAATTTAACAAAAACTTGATTGAGCAACCAGTCTGAAGTGTTCAACAAAATAATGAAAGTGATGAAAACAGTGAAGTCAGGGTGACCAAGTGGAAACAAAAATATAGGGTGGCAATTTATGGAGGCAGCAATAGAAAAGGACTGGCAGTGAAATTACATGAAAACTTGAGTGATGGGATGTACTAAAATGATGGAAAATGTTAAACTGAGAGCAAAATTCATGAATCCTATCAAAGAAATTACAAATGATGAAGGTGAAGTAATATTAGTGGATTAAAATGACGTGTCTTACAATGGAGTCAAGACTGGGTTAGAAAAATTACTTAAGACAAATTATAGTAGTTAAACTGTGCTTTTAAAATCATCCACACAGTTTTGAACCTAAACTGAGTTCTTGGATCAGCACAAAGGTAAGAAAGACCAACAAAAATCTAAAACTTCATATCCAAATGTAACCCATCTTGATGTAAACTTACACAGGAGGCAACAAACAAGACATGAATAACATTCACATAATAGTGGAAAGAACTATTTAAGCAGTTTTAGCAGATGCTAAAAAACATATAATCAACAAAAAGAAATATATACTGTGACTATAGACAAATGTAAAAATGTTGAAGCAAAACAGACCGGAAAGTAGATACACCCTGTGGTAGTGTGAATGTAGAAAATTCAATCCTCAGAGTATGTCACCAAAATATACAATGGTACATTTATCTATACATATACACAAAAGGAAATGTGCATGTCTGTTGCATATAGATGTAAAAACATGACTAAATTTTCACACCATGTTCTCATTAGTTTCAGGAGCATTTAAGGAGTGGTTTGAATTAAATTAGACATGAGGGGACGTTGTTTTTGAAAAGTTAATTTACAAGGCCAGCTTTATACTGTTCCCAGAGGGACTTGCTTGAAGTGTGACCCATAACTAAGGAAGTTATTAGAATTATTGGAATTTAAAGGCACAAAACTCAAATCTTGATGATGTCTAAAAAAATTTGGAGAGGGATTAGAAAGATGAAATAATAAAATAGTAATTTTAGGTGACGTAAACATAGATATAATAAATAGTAGATTGAGAGATCTAATTGTATGTTCTAATGTACATGATATAGTGCTAGCATCTATTCTCCATCACAGAAGAGATGCAAGATCGAAATCTGAGACAACTAAATGAAACTTAACAAAATATGATTGGAAAGCAAGAGAAATTACAATAGAAAGTGGAATCTATTTTCTTAACATATTTAATAAACACATGAACTTTGCAGAAATAAGTACCACACTTCTGCGCACCATGGAAGTAAGATGCACGGCTAAGAATCCCCGCGTAAAGGGCCCTAATATTTCTTTCAACAACAACTATTATAGAAAAATAACATAATGGTTATAATAGCACTGTACATTAACAGAAATAATACTAATGAAAAAGAAAGGCACTAGTATACATTTTACCCAAAATGAAGAAATGTATACTACAATAAGAGAGGTCAGCAAAACCACCACAGTGCACATTCTTCTAAATCCTTAGCAATTAGAGACCCATACAGAAATCTGCAATACTGTATGATTAACTTCCAAATTATATGGGAAGCAAAACCTATTGAAAAATTATCTAATTGATAGATGTCCATATAGTTCAAGTGTATTTTGATGCAAGATATTATTTTACTTAAACATAATTCAAAATGAAAATTGATCACCTGATGCAGCTGTGTTATAAAACGTAATCAATTTAGATTTTATATCATGATACACTGTACATCTACATCATTTCTTCTATGTATTTGTCAATTTTAAAAATTTTGTTAACTAAGACTGAAACTTATGTACGTATGCCTAGTATTGATTGGAGAAACCACATAATCTTACCACTAATCAGAGCCGCTAGATGCAGTAATTCTACCCCAGAGAGTGATTGAATTTAGCCTATCTATGTAGCTAGTGCTAAATATTTGCTATTGTCAGGACTTGAATTCTAGAACCTCCCAGGCAGCAATGGATGCTGTTACTAATGCAAAGGAAAATGTGGTGTCGGTTGTTTAGTTGGCTCTCTATGCCAATGCTTTTAAATAGAATTTTACAGCAGTAAAGAGAAACTACATTAGTACAAAATGTATGATTTAAAAGCACATGAAATTAAAATGAACACAAGGTCAGACTACTGAGAGTACAAACTTCGAAGTGATTTTCCCTGAAAAGCATTTACACATATGCCTTTTCCAAAGACCACACAATTATGATAATTTAATACTTTCTCACCTACTGTTTATGCAGTATAGAGATAGTTTTATAATGCTGCAGGAATTTCCCGCACTTTGTTTGATGCTCTGTCAGTTTGTAAAACGGCAATACAGTGATTTCAAATTATTTGAATTATTCTCATTGTTACTGGTTGTGATGATCATATGTTGTAGACAATATTCTTATAAATGGAAGTAGATCTAAGAAAGGTAATACAGATCTTTTACTTGAAGAAGCTTTTATTGCTATATATTAAAATCGGAAGCTCACTTCCATGTAATCAAGGAAAGATTGTGTGAAATTATTCCTGCTTATCTAGGGAAATGTTCTGCAAATACTGTAACAGTTAAATATATTCATGTTTTCATTCACATTTGGAAAAGTAAGAAATGTCTGCTGTCCCTCAAGCACTTTCTTTGAATAGGTTGAATTGGATTTGGAAGGTTTAGTTAATTTTTAGTAGGGTAGAAACAGCAAAATTTCAATATTCCGCAACTGTTTCCAACAATACAAGAAAGCAATGGCTGTTATAGCACCTCTAGTTTATTTTAGCTACTTTGAAAAGCAATTTATCTTTTGATAAAAATCAACTCCTCATTTTCCGCCTGCTTTTTGTATTTTTTTGTGTCCAAGATAAATGCACTTCCTTTAAAAACTTAATTTAAAAAAATAATAATAAAATAAAACTGAAAAAAATTACCTTAGCTTCATGTGAGTAGGAGCTTATTTTTGAGAAATCAGCCATTTTTGTAAGGTCTGCAATCATGGATTCATAAGTTTTCCTCTGGGCCTGGGCCGACACTGCAGCAGCTGACTGAGACAAATTATGCTGTTGCTGTTGTTGCTGCTGCTGCTGCTGTTGCTGTTGTTGCTGCTGCTGTTGCTGTTGTTGCTGGTGATGTTGCTGTTGTTTCTTGAGGAGAAGATTCTGTTGTTCAGCCTGGGCTAACAGAGCTGAGAAGCTATCTTTTGGAGAAGGCAATGGTGGAAGACCAAGACCAGTCGAGCTAGTAGAGCTACGAGACGGGCCTGGCAGAGGAGAAGGAGCTGGTGTTACAGTAAGGGAGAAGGGGGATGAAATGGGTTTAGATGAAGGGGGTGGAGTTGGACTTGGCATTGCTGGTGCAGGAGTCACAGTCACACTTGGACTCAGATTAGCAACACTTGGGGCAGAAGAAAAAACAGAGGAAGCAGCTGATTTACGCACATCTGGTGAAAAGATTGATGAAACTGATTTCTGTTCTTTTGCAGCTGAAAGTCCCAAAACAATTTCATCTAATTTCCGTCGCTTCTTTTCCTTTCCAACAACAGGTTCTTCAGCAGGCTGTAAGATAACGAATTTATTAACTTTGTACACATTTACCAAACATTTGAAAAAAGAAAACATCAATAAAATTGCTTACACAGTTGTTTTTCTTCATAAGTTTCCCCAACATGTCATCTAATTTGCTAGGTTTCTGCACAGATTGTGACTGAGATGTTTGAGGAGATTGTTGAGATGACATCAGCTGCTGTTGTAGCTGTTGTTGCTGTTGCTGCTGTTGTTGCTGTTGTTGATGATGTTGATGCTGTTGTTGAGATGACGACTGCTGCTGCTGCTGCTGCTGCTGCTGCTGCTGTTGTTGCTGTTTGTTTTTATTTGGCATGGAAAAGTCCTGTACTTCTGCAAGGAGATCTTTGCTGCAAGCAGCACTACTACTACTACCACTGGCACTGGCAGTAATAGAGCTCGTGCCACTACCAGAGCCAGGGCATGATTTGGTTAAAGCTGGAGCAGAAAGATCAATAGGAGTCAGAGTGCTGGAAGTGCCAGGAAGTTTGTATTTCAGGTCAAAAGGAAGAGACAACACCCGTGGAGACTGCTGATGAGCTGGTGGTGGTTGAAGCACCTGTGTTACAGGAGTGGAGCGCCTGCAGGAAGAAAAGTTATCACTTAAGAACAAAATTGAATGAATAACTCCCCCCTCCCAACCTAATAACACATAATTAATTTCTCATAATGCTTAAGCACTATAGAGTAAGTATTGTAATCCTGTAGAATCTATTATCCAACAGATTTTTCTGCAGAAACTCTTACTGCAGGCCCTGGTAACAAAAAAGTGAATAAATGTTGTTCCTACATGTTGTAAATAACTTTCTCTAACACGTATAGCCAGAATCCATGTTTTGTGGATACTTGATACTGCAAAATCAATCCATGGCAAAAAGTCTGTCTGTCCTTCCTTGGTCAATGCAAAACCCTAAACCGTACCAATAATTTTCTCTAAATTGATATTCCCTGATTGTTCAGAAGCAACTTGAGGCCCTGCGAGTTTGAAATGATTATTTTAAAGGGGTGCGAGGCACTTTATATGAAACCTCAATATTTTAAAAATTTTCTCAAAAACCACATCAAATTTTTTTAAATTAAATTTTGTGCTCAGATAGCATAAGAAAGTGTTAGAAAATGGCACTGGTCTGATTTTCACCCTCATTTGAATTTGATTAAAATTTCGGATTTTTAGAAAATCACTTAAGTACATTTCACAGAAGTACAACATTTCTTTCAGTGTCTTCCTACAACTACAATGTTCAGGATGTAGATCTTTTCTTCATGAAATTGGTTGATGAAAGAAGGATTTTGAAATTAGGCCATGTACAATTTTTGAAAAATGCGAGTATTTTTCGCGTTATTTTGCGTGAAATATAGGCAATTCTTCAACAATGGTTCAAAATTTTTTTTCTTTAGATTTCCCCATGATTTGTATAAAAATTTGGTGGTGACCCCATTTTTTATTGAATGCGTCGGATTTTTGCAAATTGCAAAAAATCGACAATGCAGAAGTACAATATTTATAAAACATATTTTTTACTTAATGAAAAGTGTTCTTCAAAATTATATCTTAAAATAGCCATATACAGCTTTTTTGAAAATATGATCTGTTTCACATAATTTTCGCATATCAAAATTGCTGAATTGATGTAAGCAACTGCTGTTAGCAAAGGTGCAAAAAATTTAAGAACTTCCCGTACCTTTCTAGGATCTTTCCGAAGAGTTCAGATTCCAATGGAACAATGGGAACTCTGTGACATGACAGTTTGAAATTCTTGGAATAATAACTCATTGTTGAGCATTGTTTCTGAGTGTACGAATCAGTGTTTTGGATTGTTGAATTTGTGTTGATGTATAAGCTTTAAATAAACTTAATTTTCACCCCTGCTACACCTATATAGATTGTGCGTTTTACAAGAAATGGCTAAAATGTGATAATACAGACAGAAATTACAGCATTATAACTTCATGTAATCATTACTGATGATTCAAAGTAGATGGTGTTGTAGCACCACAAGTTTTTAATGTGAATTAACACAGAAAATCCTTACTCGTGCAGGTACCTTATTGAAAACTGAAGTATGGACAGGAGCTTCCAAGACTTTGGAAGTCCTAATGAAATTTTGCTTCTACAATACTTCCCAATGATGAAAAAGTGTGCCTTTGAGAATAAAATGTTTGAGAATCACTGGTTTAACTACACACTTCAAATCTGAATAGAGTTGTTAATCGTTAATTGAATATCTGAGCAGTTCAGTAATAATCTAACTTACAGTTGAGGTACACTTCCTGCAGATAGAGAGGATGTAATTTATAAGATTCAATGAGGAAGCTAGTATAAATTTCTGACGTAGGCTGCTTGTCTTTATATTAATCAAGGTGAATGCCTTTCTTTTGGTGTGTGGGTGATGTTTATTTGAGAGAAGAATCCCTCTTTCCAAAAGAATAAGAGCATACCTTATTTTATACATGTTTTTCATGGTATACAGTTCTCTGAAGTAGAAGAAATTGTTTAAATTCACTCTAAAGCTTTAATATTGTTGAGTTGAGTAGAAGCACTTAATTTTTTTTAAGCAATACATAGATTTGCTCTTTATGAATTTGCTTTAAAATAATTTCCATACCCATGTTTACAAATAATATGACTATTACGGATCAGATGTTTATGACCTAAAAATGTTAGAAATATGCAAGCATTTATGACTTAAAAAAAGTTTGCTAATGTTTAAATAACCATTATATTGAGAATACACATTTAAAATTTAGCACATCATAATTCACTGTTTCTCATTTCTCTTGAAGGCAATTCTACATGTTAAAGAGGTTGACCTTGGCACAAAATCTGACAAACCTAAACTAAACTAAGACTTCCTTTGTATTTGGTGCAAAACATCAATTATCAAAAATTAGATAAGAATGAGATGTGAAAAATCTCTTGGACATGACTGCGAACAAGTATGCAAAAATGGAATCAAAAAGATAAAAATATGACAAAAAATATGAAAATTCATGGAAAAACGACCATAAAATGAAATATTAATGGAAAATGACAAAATAGTTTTAAAAATCCAAAATATGATTGCATACAAAAGGTGAAAATGCTTAACTTATATTTTTCATGGAAATAACACAAAAGACATTTCATAAACATCCGTGCCCTAATGATAATGCATCTCAAATAGAATATATCATCACCTGCGGTCTGATTTTAATAAGGTAAGATATTCTATTAACTGCGTCTGTAGTGGGCACTGGGGGGATTGAGTATCTCAGCATCTGCCGTTGCTGGTCCCAAGCCTGGCTAAAGGAGAAGGGTTGGGTGTTGGGCCAGCTCCCCATCACCTTTAAAAAAAGGTTAAACTGCGAAATTCAATTAAGCCTTAGAACAGTAATGTCTCTATACAACAATCAAAGCAAAAAAGAAAAGGTGAATGATTTTTGGAACATAAAACGTTAAGACGTTGTTGCAACTAGGAAAACTACAAGAACTGACTGACCAGATTGGGGGGGAGAGAGAAACCCTGAGAGAAGTAGCACTCCTGGAAGTCAGGAAGTTGTGTGAAGAAAGGAAAGGGACAGAATCAAGATCCAGACACGCTAGAACAGGATTCCTAATAAGGAAGGATATGCAAAGTCATCTGATTGGTATTACTCCAATTAATGAAAGACTAAGTAAGCTAATGACTAAAAAGCAAATTTAATAATATCACCCTGATAAACATGTATGCACCCACTAATGATCAAGGTACTGAACAGAAGGAGCAATTTTAGGATGCATTGCAGCGGACAATTGAACAAGTTCAGAAGTGTGATATTCTGATATTACTCTGAGACCTCAACGCTGAGTTAGCGAAGGAAGAAATCTAACGAGAACTATCTGGTTTACACACAATCCATGAAATCGTAAACCAAAATGGTGAGCGACTCTGTGATTGAACAACAATTAATGATCTTGTGATAATACACACACAATTTAATCATAAACATATACACATGGGAACAAGGCTTTCCTCCAACAGAAAAACAGTGACGCAGATAGATCACATATTCATAAACAAACGTAATACAGATTTGATAGAAAATGTACATGAATTATGTGGTCCAAACATACACTCTAATCACAATTTGGTAAAGACTATTCTACACATAAAGTTACCAAGAGTATTCGCAAAGAAACAAGGGAGAAAATACCATCATGGAATAGAAGTGAATTTTGCCAGTTATTAGCGGAACAATTAGCAAATAGAGTGCCCATGGAATGAATTGAACTACAGAATGTTGCCATGCAAAGAATTGGAGTAGAAAGAATTGAGTAAAAGACTGAAAAACTCGTGGTAGGATGGAGAATGTCACATTGCAGTACTAGCAAAGAATAACACTGTACCAGGAGGAAACAACGGAAGTAAACAGAATATGTCAAAGAAAGAAAAGGAATTGGACAAATACGAGGGTGAGTGAAATAGATGAAAGTTTTAAAAGAAATAGAAGTTCTTCTCTGAAATTGGTGGACTGAAATTTAAAGAAGTAACTACGATATGTGCAGAGATAAAGAGGGAAATGTTCTAACAAAAAGTCAAATGATGTACGGAAGGAAATAATATTTTATAGAACCCGCAAGACCTCTATAACATTGAAGATAATAACCAGGGGGTGGATTTTGATTACCTAAAACATTGCCCAAAATGATCAATACAATGCTCTTAAAATATTTTTAAATGTCACAAAAGCAAAGAAAAGTTACATAAAATATGTTATCAAAACCAGTTTGAATGAACAACTTAAGCTGTTGGGTACGTTACTGATGTAATCGAGGCATCTTCTATTTGTTCAAGTGAACTCAGCTTTCAAACATTTGGACTGTTCTTTACCACAAAATCTTTACTGAAGTTCTCTATCCAAGGCTTTTGCTTAATCATGTAATATACCAAAGCCGTGTTGTCGGATAGGTATGAAGACATTGCATTTGACAGAATCTTCAATCTTTGTTATCATAATCCTCTCCCATGATTTTCCCTTTGCACTTGTCTTGCTGACAGGCCTACAATTTCTTGGCTTCCTGACAGTATTGATGACAGTCACTTTCCATCGATTTTATAGAGATTTTTTTCAATAGGAGAGTCAGTCCTGGAGCCCACTTTTTTAGAAGAATTGTTGGAATGATATCTAGACCAGAGGCCCAACTTTAATCCAGGTATTGTGTAATTTAACTACTTCGATATCTGAGCACTCAATATTATCCAAGGGTGATGTCTCTCTGTGCCACATTAGGTAATCATCTAGTCATTCTGCAGCACAAATTTCCTTAAATGTACTTGCAAATATCTCAGCTATTTGTTGACTGTTTGTGTTGATTCTGCCACCTTTGTCTTTAATATGTTGCAGGACACTGGATTTCGAAAAGATTTGTAATCGAATTTACACATATATTTTTTTATGCCTATCACCTATTCCTCATGTTTGGATTTCAAGTGACTGGTAAACGTAAGTGTGTTCTAAATGGATGCGTTAATTATCTTGCAAGTTATCCAAGCCTGATGTTTGTTCCCAATTAGTTGTTACTGAATAGATAATCCATTGTCTTTTATGGATAATCTTAACCTTCATTTCATGGTTGCTAGATAACAGATGATAGCATATACTGTCAAATTCTTCATATAAATTGTGTTCATTTATCTCATTCCCAATTATCCAATATTTTGTAACCATTTTAATCTACCTACAATGCAGTACGATTTCTTAATTAACTAAGGACTTAATTATGAAGGTCTGTCCTCAAGTTTCCTTAACTGTTCCCTCTAATGAGGAATTACTTTAATTTGTATTTTAAAATCACATCTAAGTTTTCCATCACATTTTGAAGACTGCTTGAAACTAGGGACAGGATTCCTAGGTTTCAATCTATTTTGTTCCTCACTTCTTAACTCATTAGTTTTACACACATCCATTTCAATAATTTCTGGTCCAAATATATAAATTCTAAGGATTACAAGACGCTAAAATCAGTTATGATCCTCAAATGGTGAAATTGGAATTTCTTAAAAACAAATGCCAAGTTCGTTAGACCACTGAAAAATTTTAATCAACCAAAATGAAAAATAATTTGGTCGATTGAAATTTTTCAGTGGCCTGAACTCATCATCTAACATTGCTGACTGACTTCATTGCTACTAATTACTTAAATTATAATTTCCTGATACAAATTAGAAGGTGCACGTCGTCTAGTAAATGTGAAAGTGATGAAGATTATATAAGGTGTGTCATGGAAGCCACAAATGGAGTTCAAGAAGAAATATTTGGAGAATTACCCTGGAAACAGAGCAGTGGCATCTTGACATATGCAGCATTGATTTGATGTTGAATTACATGTGACTCAAATACGACTAATGATTTTTGTTAAACTCTGCACTTGGATTGCTTGAACCACTCGTAAATAAATAGGGCAGGTCTCAGTTTCATTGAAATTCCAGATTTTTCAAAAATTTCAAAAGTTACGGTTACAATATTGAAGATGAAGATATTTCCTCGTTTTGGCATAATTTTTGGGAGAAATGTAGGTAATTTTTAAACAATTATTTCCTCAAAAAGCCTGCAAATATTTTCTTTAATTTTTTTCTCAAATGTTTGAAAGGATGGTAAAGACAGTGGTTCAGGTACCGTTTTCGGTAAATTCCCTGAATTTGCAAAAACTGCCAAAAAATTAACATGGCACAAGTACATTATTGGTGATAAGAGATATTTTATTGAATTAAATCTGTTAAAAAAAATTACTTCTTTAAAAAAGCTCATGTACAATGCTTTAAAAGTATCGGTAGTTTAGCATCATTTTGCAAATTCGAATTTCCTGTACTTTATTTGCTACAATTTTTTCAGAAAAAATTCCGTGATGGTAGCAGATATCTTGTGGTAATCCATGGTATTGTAAAGGAAATAATCTCCACAAAAGTGTTAATAATTTTATTAACAATTTTCCAGAGTTAACTTTCGGGAAACACTTTTCCCATCCTCAGTGGATCTCTAGCAAAATGGAGAAATGAAACAGACATAAGTTGAACACAAAACAGGGGGAGGGTGGGGGGTGAGAGGGTGGGGGTGGGTGGGGGGGGGTGTTAATTATATTATATTACTTGCAATTCATTTGTGAACACTCTAGCTGTTACCACCATGTTTTATATTTTTGACCATTTGTGAACATTCATGGGAGATCCACGTTGCTTGAGCAGTAAGTTATTTTCTTTTCTTTTTGTATTTATATGATATTATTTATTTTTTCACTATATTCACTGTACCCCCCCCCCCCCCCCCCCCCCCATTTTGTGTTCAACTTATGTCTGTTTCGTTTCTCCATTTTGCTAGCGATCCACTGAGGATGGGAAAAGTGTTTCCCGAAAGTTAACTCTGGAAAATTGTTAATAAAATTATTAAAACTTTTGTGGAGATTATTTCCTTTACAATACAATCTTTTCAGAGTTACCAGGTCGAAAACCAACAATGGGAACTCCGCAAGCATGCTAGCACTGCAGTACAATATTCTCAAAACATCTTATTATTGGGCAGTGTTTCTAGGATGTATGGAACAGCATTTTGCATTGTTGAATTTGTGTTGTACCTTTAAATGATTTTCCATGCTTAAAGCACTACAATTGGTAATGAGTTTTACAAGTAAGTTTTGTGAACACTCGTTTTGTTTTACATGTAAGTTTTGCTTCCACAATTCTTAAGGTCACTTTCCCCCCATTATATTACTTGCAATTCATTTGTAAACAAGTGATGGCTGAGATATGTGTACATGGACAGAAATTGTAGTATTACCATTTTAAATAACTGTTACTGATGCGAGAATGTACATGCTATTGTAGCACTACTAGTTCAACTTCTTAAATGTTCCTTGAAAACTGGAATCAAAACCAAAAATTAACTTTAAGATATGCTGCTGCAATGAATAACCACGGACAATCCTAAAATATCTTAAGGATTTTCCACCCGTCAATGCACCCTTGAAAGAATGAAAAGTTTGCTCAAATAAACTGAAATCAATGGTGCATATATCAAGGTGCCACTGTTGAGGCTTCATGTGAAGTACCCCCTTCAAACTCGCAGGGTCTTGAGTTTATTTTCAGATTGAAAGAGGATTATCAATTTTTGGGGCAAACCATTGGAAATGTTCAGGCGCTGACCACGAACAAAAGGATGCATAGACGTTTCGCCATCAATCAATTTTTCGATATCAAGGACCCACAAAACATGTATTCTGGCTTCACAACATATTACTTTACTATGGAAACCTTTTTTCTCCCAGAGAATAAGAGATTTTCTGTTGAATATCCTCTATTTTTTCTCTTGCACCATTACAATACTTTCTCTATACTACACAAGTCATATACCAAAGAATTTCACAGCCTGAAAGTCACTTCTGATCAAGGAATGAATTTGGTAAGAAAAATGAATTCACTCACCACAAGGTAAGAGAAAATAGGTATGTTGACCCATTTCAGCTAAATAGTTTTCAGTACCTAAGCACCCTAATTCTCGTATTTTTTATACAACTGTTATAAAACATGTTAAAAGATTAAATTAAAAAATCCTCATTCTTTCTAACACACTGGTCACCAGGCGGTCAGTGCCCATCTTGTCCTGAGGGATCCGGCCCTTTCCTCCACCACGATGTCATGAGCAGTTATTAGACCATCAGTTTTCATGGGAAAAAGAACAGCAGTTAAAAGTAATCCACTTCTTAACTGATTGTCAAGCTGTCAATTCAATGCCCCAGCACTACATATATCACTGTAACTATTAAATTAAATTTCAACTTATTTAAAGAGCAAACGTTAGATTCTAACTGCGACACGGAATTACTTGTGCCAGAGAATGCTGCATGACGGCTATTGAACAGAGAATTCTGTTGCCCCTAACGAATGTGTTAAAACAAAGAATCTAAACCACTCCTCTTACCGAGAGTCTTCTGACAAGGACTCCTCATTGAGATCGGCCCAAGGAGGCAACGAAGATGTTGGTTTGTTCATATGCGCAGGTGGAGTCTGCTGCTGCTGCATTGGGCCCCCTGATGAACTATTCAGCAGAGCATGAAGTTTTGCTGCAAAGACAGAATCATTAAATAGTACAAATATCAATGCAAAATTTACAACAGCAACACCAAGTATTATGCACAAAATTCAGAGAAATCTGTAAGCTAATCAACTACTCTTGCGGCAAACTTCAGAACAATATATGTTTTAAGAACACAAGGAGTTCAGCAACCAAGTCATTTCATAACTTATCTTTTAAATTAATATGAAGTCAAGAAAGAAATGTCATAAAATGAATAAACTAATACAATGTTACTGTTCTAAATTATTTGAAGAAAGATGACAAGTAATTATGATGAAGTCATGCACAGATTGAACATGCAGCGTATGTAAGTAGTGTGCAAAAAATTTATTGAAGTGATTGAGATGCAAATAAATTGCCTGTAATTTTCTCAGTTTAACATTGTTCTGTTGCAAAAATAATCAAACTAAATTCTTGGATAAAATTCTGTATTCCAAGCTTCAGATACATTTTCCTACACTCTTTCCATAAAAATTCAACTCAATATTACAAATATCATTCACTTCCTGAAAGGCAAGCAGAACAACCAGAAAATGCAGAAATGCACCCACCAGAGACTCATGCATGAAGGACTTTAGAGAGGATTTCAGGGAAAGGACATCAAGCAGCGAGCATAGCCCACATACCTAGTGTCCCAGGCTCAGGCGTGTGCTCTGCAACACAAGCACGCACTCTTATCTCTCTTTAAAGCCCAACAAATGGGCCGGTATGGGCCATTTACTGAAAAAGGAGCGTTTTTTGACTAATGTTTACGACTAAATGTTTTAGCACAAATGGGCTGCCGCTGTCAAAAGATCCTTCTCCAGGATCCTAGCCAGCATGTTCTTTCAAGCTGGTAAATTAGGAAAAAAATGTACTTTCAAAAGTTCTCGGAGGACAAAAACAACCCCTAATGAAGTAACATTTTTTATTTACAAAGAACACAGCCAATTTACAAACATGCGACTTCTTTTAATGGCACAAAAGCACATCTATTGGGCTGTAATAGATCTCAGTGCAGAGGACACTTTAACAAAATGCCTACCTACTTGACAAATTCTACACAAGACATGCTCCCATCAAGGGTCGTCAGCAAAAGCCATCAAAAAACGCTCCTCCAACTGCAAATGCTCTATAACCATCACAGTGAAATGGAAACCTTTGAATCCACACTCACCTCGTTCAGTTTCCACATCAATGGCAATATGTCGTTTCCTTTTCTTGCCGTTGCTCGAAGACAACTGACTTGAAGATCGACAAGGAACTCCATGATCACCTGTTGTTATTGTTATAACTTCTGATGACCCTTCAGATACAGAAATTGGAGTGGATGAATCCCGTTTCGGTAAGAGTTCGGGTGTGCTGGTCAAGTCACGGCATGAAATATCCACCTCCGGGGTGCTGAAGGTGCGTGGGACAGGCCACTCACGGAATTCAACAGTGTGAACAATGTGATGCAATCTCTGCTGTAGAACCTGATCCTAGTGAACAGAACAAATCTCTGTGATACTCTATCCCTTTACACCATTCATTAATAACATTCAGAATTAATTGTGTTCAAAACACAATAATTTTTTTTTAAATATTGCAATCTTATAACAACAAAAAGCCCTATGTTGCACATGCAATTAAACAAGGCACACCGTACAATTATGCCTTAGATGTACATGAGGTTCATTCAACACTACTTTACTTTTACTATAAACTTACCTTTGGCCATTTGATAGGATTTTGGTATTGGTGTCCAACTATTAATTGAGAGACAGAATTGTTGGGCTCACTGAAATCCAAAGGAGTCGATGAGCGATTTGGTACAGCCTTTCCACCCAAGACAAATGTATCAATTTCAGCAAGACGAGCCAATGGTTGTATAACTTCCAAATCTGGAAACATAGCTTGCAACTCTGCTGCCTGCTGGCTAGTTTTTCTCTCTTCTACTTTTTCAGATTTGACTCCATCTGCTTTCTTTGAGGTGCTGCTATCATCCACTTTTACTATTTCCACTTTCTTGTCTTCCTGAACTTCTTCTTTAAGTTGATTGCTTTCTTCTGGGATTTTTAACTTCTCTTCTTCCACAGAAATCAACTTTTCAGGAGTCTTACTAGTTTCTCCCACAACACTTTCAGACTCCTTTTCCTTTACCATGTCATTTGTAGGACTAATTGAATCAGTGTTAAATACAGTGGATTCTATTTTTCCTTTTGCATCTTTACTTTCGATTTCTTCAGAAACACAAGAATTCTCCCCTTTTGTTTCATCACAAGATTTTGGACTTTCAGCTTCATTTGTAGGTTTCTGCCTTTCTCCAGCTTCATTTTCTCCAGGTTTTACTTCATTGCCAGAATTATCTTCTGTCTCTTTGTCTTCAGTGTTGCTTTGTTCCTCAGTAGATGATTCTTTGCCTGCAATGTTATTTTCTTCATTTTCATTTTCTCTTTCTGGATTGTTCGCTTCTATTTTCTTATTTGCAGCTGACTCAGTCTCATCAATACTTTCAATATTCTTCTTCTCCTGTTCCTCAGACTTGTTTTCCTCACTTTCCTGAAGTTCTTTTGATTTCTCTGAGACTTCAATGGACTGTGGATTATCTGTGGATGATTCAAGAGGCTGCCCCTCACCGAGACTGCTGCCTGAAACATTCTTACCTTCCTCTTCTTCTTTCTCATGGTTTGCTTTATTTTTGTTGGGCTGATCCTCTGGCTTACCACTGTCAAAAATTTTAGATGCAAAATTACCGGTTTCCACCTCCATTTCTTCTATTCCTTGAGTTTCCTTGCCATCATTGTTTTTGCTAGTTTCCTCATTAACATTTTTCTCAGATAGTTCACCAGAACTTTCGATCTTTGAATTAGACAATTCATCATTCTGCATTTCCTGACCATCTTTCAGAGAATCTGGTAAAGAAGATTGTGACTGCTTTTCTTGTTTTATCAGTTCAATTTCTATAGTTGTCTGTTCCTCAGCTGCATTATCAGCCTTCACCTCACGTTTCACAGCACCAATTTTTTCTATTTTTAGTGTTCCCTCCCCTTTCTCTAGTTTAACCAGTATTTCACTCTTGTCTGAACGCAATATATCTTCTGGTCGTTCAAATTTAACATCTGCTGCTTCATTGACAACCTCTGCTTTTACATTATTTCCTTGATATACGTCCTTTTGGCTACTCTTCAAAACTTGAGAATCGGATGTTTCCAACAAATGTTTTTTAAGGATATCACGAAATCCAAGTTCAGGATCATTCAGGATGAAAAAGTCAGTACGGCCTAATCCATGTCTGTGGAGGAAAGAAACAATCATCAATAAAAAAAAATTAACACTTGCATAACACAAACCTGTATATGTCTATATATCCATACATTTATGTGTCTGTATTCATACACATATACACAGGAGAGAAAAAAGGCATAGGGGAAATAATAGTGAAAGTAGGAGTATAACAAAAATTATTGAAACCACAATCGAGGAGGTCTAGGTAAAAAGGCCATATCAAAAGGCAATTCATTTTTCGTACCAAGGACTGACAAAACAGATTCTGATTTGAGAGCATGTTAGAATAAATAATTTACTATATACAAGAACAAAATTTATCCACTTTTCAACACCAGGGCCCCACGTTACGAGTCATTCTACAAAAAAAACAACCACCCTGATTTTTGACACATTATATTATTTTCTCTTGATGAAATATGTAGCGAGGTGTGAAAGAAAACATTAGATCTTGAAATAAACTGTACATTTTTTTGGTAAAAAGTAGTACATTTGTAATTTGGCTCAAAGGGAAGATAATTAATAAAAAAATATTTTTCTCAAGAAAGGTTCAAAATTAATTCTTAAATTTTTTAAAATCAGTTAGAAAAAGGGACGCTAGACAAAATGGTGCAGGTCTCACTTTCATTGAACTTCTGAGATATTGACAAGTGCACAAATGCGAGAACGTATGTGGTGTTGTAACCCAACTAGTTTGAAAACGATTTCTGGTCACAGGGTTGGTGTCTGTCGAGTAGCACCACTAATTATATTGGGCTAAATCTTCAGATGAAGTGATGGACATGCTGGACATACACCTTCTCTTAATCACTGGCTCTCCAGTTTTCTTTGTTATTGTTGTGAAGTTGTGTTTCTGTAAATAATTTTCCAGCATTCCATTGAAAAAATAATATGGAATAATCTTAATTAAATTTTCTGGTAACAAGCAATAGATACCTTAAAAATATTATTGAATAGGAACCCTGTTGGAAAGAGAGAGGGACACATTCATCTAATCGGGAGCTTGAATTCCAAATTCCAAAAAAGTCATAAGGTCTTTTCCATTCCATTAGACTTCCATCTCCCTCAAGAGACCATAATTATGAACAAATAGCTAAAATTCTAAATCTAAGTTCTTTACGCTCTTATAGAGATTTTTTTGATATCTTATTTCTATATAATCTTTTAAATTTTCATATAGATTCACCGGAAATTTTATCACATATATCTGAGGTTACTATAAACAGAACTGTTCGCTCTAATAATAAAATTAGATTTTATATACCTGTCGGAAAAAACAATTTATACCATTTTGCGCCTATCTGGAACATGTGTAGAAAAGCAAATAATACTCAACTTGACATGACTAAATCTTCATATAGTTTTTATATTTTGGCACACCAAAAACTACTTAATGATTATAGTTGATGAAATTGTACAATTTGAAATTCAAATGTACACTCTACTGTGTAGTGATTATAAATATTGTATTATTATGTAAATTGGGCAATTGCCTGTTTTGAAATTGATTAAATAAATAAATAAATAAATAAAAAGGTCGTAAGCTTCCATTACTGACAGTGCACCCCTCTCTTGCTAGCTCGTGTCTTTGAGAGCACTTCCTGTTTTAATAGAGAGGACTAGATTACTTCTACTTTGGGGGTCTGATGTTGCCCAGGGTCTCGCTGGTGTAGGCGAAGCTAGTAAACCTACCCCAGTAAGTACTGAGAAACCCTCCTGTAATGGGATTGCAACTGTATGGCTGTAATAGCCACCTGTAATGGGTTTGCCGTTGCGTGGCAGACAAATCCACTCTCTCATCTCCGCACGGTGACCCCTGGTAATGCATCTCAGGGCAACTTGAGGTGCAGCCAAGAGAGATGGGCGTTAGGCGAGTCTCTGGCACCTTAACACGGGAGCATCTAGCTAAGGGAAGGAAATCCCTGACAGAAAAACAATCTCAAGGCTCCCACATCACGGTCATAGGGGGTCGACGGTCTGCAGCTCACGGGCCCGTCGTGCTCCTCGGAGCAACAAGCAGCTGACACTATTAACGAAGCCTCGGACGTGGGTGCGCATGGTGGCACGCCCCGTGAACAACAGGCCACCATTTACGATGACCCTAGCTTGGAACGGTTTATGATTAGGATTCCCTTCGAGGCGAGACGCTGCGCACATTGTGCCCAGAAAGGAGGGGGTGGCTACATGGACACTGATTTGAATAATATGGTTCGGCATCACGATACTATCCATAATAATATCCCCCTAATCTTTTCATGCTCCAAATGAAGCAAGAATTACAAAGGTATGCTATCAGCTTTGAGTCATTTTCCTAAGTGCCTGGGTCCGAAAGAATCTAAAGGAATCTAAACTTTATATGCGAGTTATGATCCGCCAATTTTGCAACCACATCAGGGCACTCACAACATTTGCGCCATGTTCATCCAGATGCAGCTAATAGGGCTTGAGCTGCCAAGGCGCAGCGTAGTGGTAGGACTGCTGTGCCTAGAGCAGGGAAAGTCCTCTTTGGAGGAAATTATGAAAATGGTGACATTGGAGAAAGAGCAACCAGAGACGTCGAACAAGAATTTGGCCACTCTACTGGGTAAAACCGCCCGAAAGGTAGGTGAAAAAAGAAGAGACTACATATCGAAGATATTTAACAACCATTGAAACTGTAGCTATCGTCACTGCAGTCATCTTCATTCTCATTTGATGGTCGGTGGTCCAATGATACAGACCTTCGACTAGTGCTACTGTTATCTCATCGCCTTGCAGCGTTATTAGCCACCTGAAGACTCCAGTAAGCCAAATCCCTATGCTGATTTCTTCTTTTCCCCTGTATCGAAGGCCTACCATTGGAACAGGAAGGAAGCCGAAGATCCCCTGCTGCGACACTTGTCCAAAGGGGGTGGAAACGTCTTAACAGGTTGAGATAAGCAAACGGCCTTACACCGATTCCCTTCCAAAACCTCGGCCTATAGGCAGTGGCCCTGAGGAATTCGCAATGGTAGATATTGCCTCCTCGGAAGCAGATTGGGGGAGATCCCCGAAACGAGGAGGCCGTTATAGTTTCAGAGATGAATCAGGAGCTTTCGACGGAGCTCGTCCTCTTTGATTCTGTTTTATCTGCTGTTGATATGGCCCATTCCAACACTGCTGGTCGGTTAGGACAGGACCAAACTTTTATTGAGTCCTCGGCTGCTATGACGCCTGGAGACATAACTACTGAAACTTGTCTTAACACAGCCACACTATAAGCCAAGCCTAACTGGAAGGAAAATGATTCAACTTGGATAGCAACCTGGAGCACTTCTAAAATTAATGTAGATCAAGAGCTCATTGAGGTGGGAAATAAAATCAAAACAAATATTGTATCCCAGGACCAATTGAACGAGACCTATGCCAAGTTAGTGGAGATCTTGGGCAGTTCCACAGTACCCACAACCATCAGTTCTAAAAGGCCCCGTAGTCACAGAGGCAAACGCACTAGGAAGCGCTACTCTTATGCTACAGCACAGGACCTTTTCCAGAATGATCCAGCGCTTTCGGCAAAGTGCATTAGAACGGGCATTGACTGTAGTAGTGTCAATAAACAGCCCCTTAACAGGGATGAGGTTAATGACCTGTACAAATCCATCTGGGGTTACACGCCCCCGATTTGGCTTTCCGAAATAAGAGAGGGTGATAAACTGTTGACACCTGAAATGGACCCAGACACAATTCTATACGCGGTGCAAGTCACTGAAATTAAATGTCGTCTGGCTGGCATGAAAAATGCCATGGCTCCAGGACCTGATAAGATAAAAGTTAGCCACATATCCTCAGGAGCAAAAATTGAAATATAGTCCCTATTGTACACCGAATTTTCATACAGTGGCTATGTGCCTTCTGGGTGGAAAACTAATTGCACCATCCTTATACCAAAAGAGGGTAAGGATAATACGGTGGTCACTAACTATCACCCCATCACCATTAGTTCCCTGCTGTGCAGAATCTTCTGGGGCATTAAGGACAAACGCATTCGATCCGGGGTGAATTTCAATCCATGCCAGAAAGGGTTTATCCCTGAACCTGGCTGCTTCGCTACTGTTCAAATTCTTCAGAAGCAGTCAGTGACATAAAAAAACAGAGGGTGTAGGTGTTGTGTTAGATCTATCCAAAGCATTTGACACTGTTCCTCACGTGGCGATTCAGTGGGCTCTATCCAGGAAAGGAATCCCTGACGCCTTTACCAATTTAGTAATGGACCCTTACGCTGATGTTTCCACCGTCATTCAGCACCCCTTCAAAGGAATTGAGGTGCCAATACGTAGAGGAGTAAAACAGGGGGATCCCTTGTTCCCCTTCTTTTTAATCTCATCATGGAGTGCCTGATTGAGAAATTGGAAAATATGTCAGGATACACGCTATTGGGAAGGGGTGTGTCCGTGTTAGCATATGCTGACGATCTGGTGCTGTTAGCAATAGATGACCCAGGAGCTCAAGAATTGGTTGATATTGTGGTGGAATATTTGGGGCCCTCAGAACGACATTGTCCGTCGTGAAATGTTCATCATTTCAAATTACAAGTTTTGAACAATCTTGGTTCATTGAAGACCCCTGTCTGGAAAGGTTGGGGGAGAGAATTCTTTTCAGCAAGGATCATATTCTTACATGGGAGTGAACTACTCTATTTAGAACGGCTTTCCATCTAAAGCATACATATCGAATTTAATGGAAGCACTGTCGACGCTTCAAAAGGCGCATTTAATGCCCACTCAGAAGTTGGCACTGCTTCATACCTATATAATGCCACATTACCTTTATCAATTGGTTCTATCCATGCCATCAATGTCGATGGTCAGGGAAGCAGATGGTCAAATCAGAGTGGCAGTCAAACAGTTCCTATATCTGCATATGAGTACTGCAGATGGCTTATTCTATCTGGCCAAGAGAGATGGAGGACTGAGATTGCAGTGGTTCGCCCAATATGTTCCTAGAGTTGCGCTGAACCAAGGATTACAATTAGAAAAATCTGCAGATTCTATTTGCAGATGGCTGAGCTCCTGTCCGAGTTTTTACCAATGGACACTAAAGACCGCAAAATAACTGAGACTCAACTGTCCCTATTTTGAACAAGATTTAAGGGCTTATAAGAAGAAATGCGCCAATGACGAGGTAGCCGCCTGGGAGAAGCTGGGATCCCAAGGGAGAGCGGTTAGGGAGCATATATACGATCTGAATGGAAATGCCTTTTTGAAAGATTATCATCTTCTGAAATCTGGTCTTTTTATCACTGCACTCCAATTGAGATCAAATACTGCTGCCAATAAACAAACAAAGTGCTGATGCTCTATTCCAGAAGTTCTACTTGATATAAGGAGGGGCCAACTGTTACTTGGTGTTGAAGAAAAGCGAACGGTTGACTTTGAAAAGCCATCAGGCTCCAAAGCACATTGTCACGCTTGTGGAAGAGGAAGAGACAAAACAACAAGGAGATGGTGCTTGAAATATAAGAGAGGGATGTGTGGAGAGCATCTGAAAGACTTTTATGTAACATGCATAGAATCAGTCACAAGACGTGTAAAAATATCTGTTATATTAAGAGGGACGCTGCATACTATCTAAAGCAGTATCTGTCGAATAAATGACAGCTGTATTGCTTAGAAACGATTTCTGTTTTTTAAGTACATTTTAATAGGTGGGTGACACCTGACCCCTACATGCCTAACCTGGGGATAAAAAAATATCCATATCCTTAATAAAAAAACTGCTTTTTTAAGAGATTTCACGTAACAAAAAATCTCTAAAAACAACGGGTAGGGATCCCGGGATTTAAGAAAACATGCACAGCATACATTTCTCCCCATAGTATGTCACATGAAGTTTTTTATTGTTTTTGATGTTCAATAAATAAATAAAACAAATGCTGGTAATGGTATCATCCATGTCAACACACCAACAAGAATTCTAAAAATCACAAACAAACAGATTGCCAAATTCAAATTTGTGATTTCAAAAGTTGAAATTACGCTAATCTACTCATTAAGAAAAAAGTACATGACCTTTTCAAAAAACTGATTTTTTTAACAACAAAATTTTTAACATCAAAATTGTACTCTTGCAGTGTTAATGCTTCCCACTTTTCAAAAATACAGAGTGGTTGCTGGAAATTGGACCAGCACAATTTTTTTTCCATACACAAGGAAAAAATTAAAGAAAATAATTGTTTCAAAATTGCCTGTTTCAGGCACAATAATGCAAAAATTAAACAAGATCTTATTTAAAAATCTATATTTGATAAACCCATTTGATTAAGGAAACAATTTTATTACTAGCTGAAGCGTACACAGATGTGAATTTTTTTTGTAAGCAATTTGTTGGGTCTGAGCTATGTTCCCAGTTTTCCAATACTCCTGGTTGATAGCTTTTTCTCTCTTCCTGCACCATTCAATGTGTCTGTTGGTTCATGGAATCATTCTTGTTTGCATGTCATAAGGTGGAAGCCATGGGTTGCAAGTCTTGTGATTACATGTCATAATCTGTCATCCCAGCCCTCGGGCATTTTGTCATAGTTTGATTCTTAAAACCTTTACAATGCCCTTAGTGAATAAATAACCTATTTTATTAATTTAAAACATTTTTTTACAAAATTAACGATTACGTTGTGTCACCACTAAAGGAGATCCTAACAGTAACCCGGAACTTAAACACAAAAACTACCTTATCACTTACCAAAGGTGTTCACAGTGGATACACTTAGTCTTTAGAAACAAATTAGGTAATTACTTATTTTGCTGATAAGCAGACTCAACACTAAATTATTAAGGATGCCAATTTATATTACCTAACACTGATCTAAATTCACAAGCAGCTCCTCTAATTTAATCCTTGCTACATCTCCTTACTCAATAAACATCACTGAATAGTGGTACTCACTTCGCAGCGCCTCGGAGCAAATCATGATCATGTTTCCCTGGCTGCCACCAGTCTGGAACATCTGGCGACAGTTGGCATAGGGAAAGACGTTCTTGCAATTGTGGATGAGGAAGAATTTCTTCCCTTATCTTGCTGAGAAGCTCCACTCGCTCCAGAACTTTACGTGCTTTGTCCTCAGGTAAGGGCTCCACGGGCATATCTAAAGATTCTGAAACAAAAAGTCAACAAACAAACAAACAACAAAACAAAATTATATTAATTTTCTATTCATCAAAGAGTATTAAGAAGAAACAGAATATTGAACTGACCTTCCTCCTCTGACAATTTCATTCCACACACACGTTTGCACATGGACATAAAAGCTTTGAAATATTCTGTCATGGTGTCATCAAATTTTTTGTCAAGTCTTGAAAGTGTACGAAACTTTGTCCAATCGTATCTTCCTTTTTTCCTGCAAAATCAAACTTGTAATAATAATAACCAAGATAAAATCAACACTATTTAGAAGCCAAATATATCTTCAATAACATTAAAAATTCATTCATATGTTCAAATAAACATACACCAGAAAACACCAATTATTGCCAGATACACTAGAACCAAATTCACCATGACGCCAGCTCTTACTGATCCAGACCTCCATTTTCCATTTGCATTGGAAGAAATTTGGCAACATAAACATTTAACATGACATGTGCAAGATGACACAGATGGTTGGTTGGTGGATGGTTGGATGATGATTCACAGCTTGAAGGTTAAAAGGAAGAAGGCTTGCTGCACAGGTTGGAGGGCATCTCTGATTAAACAGCAATTTGCCCTCCATATAGAAATAATATATTTATCAATAATATAACAGGAATGTAAATAGATTACCTATTGTAACCAATGAATAGGCAATGGTATGAAGGCTATCTGACTGAAAATATTTTGCTTCATTCATTGTTGTCATTCTGTTTATGAGTACTTGTTTCACCAGAGATACTGTCAATAGGTAACTATAAACAAGTTCAAAATGGACAATTAGAATGACGAAGAAATATCAGAACTTTACTAGCTTGACAAAGGTGATTGTAGTGATGTTGATGAATTTATTTATTTACTTTAAAAGCAACAGTACAACTGATCACAAAGGCACACAAAATAAAAATGTCACATCCAAAGACTAGACACATGTTTCTCTACATGCTGATTCTGAATCTGAAGCCAGAATTGTGTCATCACCTTCCAGTTTTTGTAAACCAGGAAAAACCACTGTAAAATGGATTTTTTTGTTTTGTTTTCATAGGTTGTTGTCAGACCCAAAGAATTGACACTTATTTCTCTATGCTTGTCAATGAGCTGAAACCGAACCTGCAGGCAGAATTGCGGCATCACCCACACGGTGGCGCAATTGTGGCTTTGGATTCAGATTCAGTGCATTGACATATGTAAAGAAATGTGTCAAGTCTTGGGTCTGACAACTTTTGGTTTCTGTAAAGTATAATGCTATAAGACACCAAAATCTAGTATTTGTATGTGTTTTTTGCGATAAAAAAACTGGAGGGTGATAGTGCAAATCTGGGTTCAGACTTGGTTTCAGTGCATTGACACGCAAAGAGAAACAGGTGTCAAGACTTTGGGTCACACAACTTTTTTTATTTTGTGTACCTATGTTACAAAAGGAAAAACAACCACACTTTGAAATTACTCAAATAAAAGAGGACGATTTTTCTCAAATATCACAATTGAAAAATACACACAGATTAAGCCTCATCAGTTAGGATTTCTTTTTATCTTGACTTTCCATATTATATTCAAATGATGAGGTATTAATAAGCTGTAAAGCCAACAACTCCCATGCTGATCCTAAATACCTATCATTTGCAGATGTATTTGCCATGCAACCCCGATGAATATTTTTTAATTGGCTGGAAAAAAGAGAGAACCTTAAATGAATGGCAGTGCCATAAATGACAAGCAATGTGAAAACAAACACAAATACTAGTTGCAAATAAGAACAATGAGGACATGCAAAATTTTGGTTTTATGCCTGGCAAAAAACAAAACAAAACATTCTATTAAGTATTATCAAGTATACGCTCTTTACGACCCTCTATTTTAAAAAGAATTGAGTTTCCCAGTTCATCACTATCAATTATGGGAATTTCGATCTTATTATTCCTTCAAAGGTACATACAATTCGAGAGAATTTGAAAAGTATGGTTGGACTTGGACAAAGTGGACAATAGAATAAGTGATTGGTAAGGAAAGGAAATACTATTTTTTTCTATTCTGGTTAATATTTCTCCTAAGAATTTTCCAATTTCATCATAATTCACAGATTGAAATCCTGGGTCCAGGAAATCCTATGTCCAATCAATAATTTAAAAGATTCAGATCACATAACTTCAACGAGTAGGGTGAAAAAAATCTCCTGATACAACAGATTATAGTCCAAGAGCAGGTAATCTTTTCTAAGTAGATAAAACCTAAATCAAATAATAAATGATATTGATTTAAACCTTCATTTTCATGATGTATGTTACAAAATCTAATTGAATTACAAAGCATTCTCAAACATTGACTTAATACAATGTAAGATTCATTATTAAATATCAAGTACCAAGAGAATCCGTTATGAATCCATACTATATCTGGTAATTATAAACTCCATAACTAATTATAAAATATATATGTCTGGGAAGTTGAGAATCAATTGTTCAACTGATGATGAAAAATGATCATTTGTGGTTCATAGTGGAAAGTATACTGCATTTTCAATTAAATATACACTGTGGTGATGTAAGTCATAGGATACCTCCTAATAGCATATCGCACCACCTTTTGTTCGGTGACATGGCATGGGGTCAAGTCGCTGGAAGTTCCCTTCCACAAATTACAAGCCACACTGACTCCATAGTTGTCCACAACTGCAAAAGTGTTACTAGTGCAGGATTTTGAACGAACTGATCTCTCACTTATGTCCCATAAATGATGGGATTCATGTCTGGCGATCTGAGTTGCCAAATCATTTGCTTCAATTGCCCAGAATGTTCTTCAATACAACTGCAAACAATTGTGGCCTCATGGTATGGCACTTTGTCTTCCATTAAAATTCCATTGTTGTTGGGAGCATTTAGTCTACACATGGCTGCAAATTGTCTCCTTGTAGCTGTAGCTGAACGTAACCAATTCCAGTCAATGATCAGTTGGACAGAATATTCAGTCCATTCCATGTTAGAAAAGCCTACTCATATGAAGCCAGCACCTGGTTGACAACTTGGGTCCATGGCTTGGTGAGGTATGCACCACACTCTAACCCTACCATCGGTTCATATCAATTGCAATCGGGACAAATCTGACCAAGTCCCGTTTTTCTAATAATCTATGGTCCGATCGTTATGGTCACAAGCCTTGGAAGCACTGAAGGCGATGTTGTGCTGTTAGCAAAGACACTCGAGTTATATCTCAGTTAATTTGTTGATACTTAATTATTTATTCAGGAGAATATCCCTTACAAAGGTTGTAGTAATACACATCAGAAGACAAACTTGCAACATACTGACAGTAAATCAATATGCTTTTCAACAGAATCCTCCAAATCCACAGAATATTCAACATCATTGTACGTAATCATAATATTTTTAAGTTTATTTCTGTCCACAATTTCCTCAAAAATGTCAATCTGACTCAAATAAATTTATTCCTGCAAATTAATACATTTTTCAAGATGTTCTTTGAATTCATCAGATTTTCTTGTCAGGGACAAGAGGTAGTGTGTGCACTTGTTGAGTAAAGGCAGAATACGATAACACTCATGAAAACTCTTAACATAATTTTGAAACAAGTATTGGCAATATTAAAAACAACATTTTCTTAAAAACAGTTCCAAATTTCTTCTTCAATCTTTTGGTACATATAGTGCTAAATGCACTGTATAGGACAAAAAATGCCTTTCAAGTACTGTTTCACAAAAGTATTGTATTACAAAAATGTCACAAATATTTTTTTTTAAAGTATCCTTCAAGATGTTAATATTTATATTACCAGTGATTGGTACATATTTTATTAATATTATTACGTTTGCAAGTACAAGTGCATCAAATTATATCTTATAAAGTTACTCCTAAACTTTCTCTGCAAAATCAAGCCCAAATTTCTGCAATTACAGAAACACAATGTATCCAAAATACCTCACAATTATTCCTTTAAATTTTTTGTACAGCTAATGCTAAATGCAGTGAATAACATGCTATAAATGCCTTTGACTTATTATTTTGATCTCAAAATTACACAAATGTAATTAAAAAAAATTAATATCATTAATATTTACATTAGATATGTTTTTTTATAAGTTGTTGCATTTATGAGTAGAAGTGCTTCAAATGATTTACAACGAAGTTTCTCGAAAACTTGAACTGACTTCATTATTGATCATACAATAATTATTATGATCCTTTCCAGTTCCTTTTTTTTTCTTTGTTCATTCAGAACATTTCATCGTAGACACTTTCATAATTTCTCTGTTGATATTGGTTTGAGTAACACTTATATCTTTTCATTTGCAGGGAATACAAACCAACTCATTGTTATCATCAAATAGCTTCTCAGTCAAAAGCTTTGTTGCAAGAGACTCACCTACACCGTTGTAATAAACTCTGCAGTAATTTAACCTCTGGTCATCCTCCCTACTGGCCTCAATTTGTAAGGATGTTATAACAACTTGATGATTCAAGCCAATTTGTCATCTGAAGCCAGGCAGTGTGATAATATCTTTGTCGTTGATACCAAGACCAACAATACTGGACTCCAATTTGCTCTAAATCTTGTTGTTTCCATCATCATCTGACTAAGATTTGAATGAATATTGTGATGTAAAAATCCCTGCTCTACTTCTTTTCTTTCACGAGTTTCACGTTCTCTCCAGTTGATACTAAGGAAGTTGCTCTGGCATCGCCAGATGTTGATCAAGGAATCCATGGAAAACATTCGTTCAGAGTAGCTGGCTGCTAGAATTCTCCTCCAGACAGCAGCTGAATTCGACCTAGCAATCAAAAATCCTGCCTCTGTCAAAATTCAAACCTTTTGTCAGTCAGAGGCACTGCAGTGACATCAATTGATCCCTACGCATTATTCTCCCAACATGTGTGATAATATAGTGCATGCAAGTGTATGGAGTAAGTTAGGGCTAAGATGTAACAGGAGAGAGGAAGGAATGATTGTGTACGATAGATCCATAGCTCAATTGTTAGGGTACTGCTCCAGCATTCACCTGGTGTCAATCAAAGAAACCATAGAAAATTGAGCAGCCATCTAGAATTCTCCCTCTATACAAAAGTTGGACTTGACCTAGCAATCTAGTGTCGAAAATTACCATATAGCACCGTTGGGACTCAAACGTTAGGACCTCCAAGTCAGAGGCAAGACAGTGACATCAGTTTATGCTCTGAACACCTCAGCAGGACATTTCTCCTGGATTTAGGGCTTTTTAGAGAATCAAACTTTCCAAGTCTACATGGGTCAGACCTCTCTTTACAACCAAGAAATGTTCCGAGTAGCTTATGTACACGGATTTGTCAATGGATCAGTACTTTTTTAATTGTATATCAATGACTTGGCAAAAAAACATTACATTTACTGTCAACATACACTGATGACACGGAAAGTGTATGAAAAACCTGTATAAGAATTATAATGATCTCCATCAAAATCAGGAGATGATAATGATGTCATCTTCTCAATGGATATTTCCTCTGAACACTTTGACATGTGTGGTCCTATAAATGAGTAAATAGAAGACATGACTTCTTACCACCTTGTGAAGAACTACTCAGCAGCACTTGGTGTGATGAGTGAACACGATAACCACGAGACCCAACACTATGCTTTCGTTGATGAGAAGGCTATCAAATGTATCAATTGCTGTTCTTTTAAATTGATGTACCACACCTACAACTGGCAAATTCTGGAACA
Source organism: Gryllus longicercus (assembly GCA_038098605.1). Classification (NCBI taxonomy): domain Eukaryota; kingdom Metazoa; phylum Arthropoda; class Insecta; order Orthoptera; family Gryllidae; genus Gryllus; species Gryllus longicercus. The sequence goes on from JAZDUA010000268.1 coordinate 810,027, forward strand.
CACTTGCCTAGTCTAGAATTTCCACTGAACTCAAGATATCGCCTTCCTCGAGAGAATATAGAAGGGGCAACAACAAAAAAAAAACACACACACGTAAGTCCTACATACAACAAGGACTGTACAACTACAATTACCTACATTACAACAATGTAGAACTTGATATCATTCATATTACTCAAAAATGGACAATTCTCAGCTACCTGTACAATAATGAATAATTCAACCAGTGCAGAGATATGTATGCCTTGTTGGAAAAACAATGATAGTATGAGGATAGGAGGATGTCATTACGCCCCTTGTCTGCCTGCAAACAAGAGGGCTGCAAAAGTGGCCTTAATTATATGGAAACTGCACAAGTTCACAAACATATAATTTAGGCAGAAACATCATTGGAGGAACTCATAGTAGAAAGGTATGGATTATGCTGCACCTAGGAACCATGAAAACGTTGACATAAAAAGAAGCAAACATGTTAAGTGACTGATATCAGTATCAGTCGTGCCACCGTGGGCGACGGACGTGTCCGTTGGTCGCTCCCGGAACCTTGTTCTGTATCCCGTGCATTATGTTCATATAGTATTGTGATAAAGTGAATAGTGCTTTGAAGTGAATTGATAGTGCATCCAACCATCGCAAGATGACCGAAGATTTCCAAGGATCGAATTAAATGAAAATTCGAGTGGGCGAAGTGAAGGAAGTTTTTATTACAGTTGTGTCGTAGAGCATGACGATTGTCGCGCTATTAACACGTTGTTTTGTGACCGTTGCAATGGACATCTGAGCTGTGATAATGATTAGACGTGTTTATTCATAGCTCCGATTGTATTAATTCGTATGCGACGATTAGAGTGGTAGTTTTTCTTTTTCTGGTTCATCAAATTCTGCTTTTGAATTCCTTGGTTATTCGATATGTCGAACAATAACCTCATTGATGAAGAAGTTGACGATTTGGAGATTGTTTGTACGCTGTGCACCGAGAAGATTATAAATGCTAAGTTTGCACGCTGTGATAGTTGTGGAAAATCAAACCACTACAACTGTGCAAAAATCACTCCAACCGAACAGAGAAGCCTGGAATTAAGGAGCAATAGAAGATTAAAATTTTTTTGTAATGATTGCACAAATGGCATGAGCGCATTGCCACAAATACTATCAACAATCTCAGTACTTCAAGATGAAATTAAATTACTCAGACAATCAATTTCTGAATGTAAACATCGAGACATAACATCTGTTGATCAACAACCACAAGATTTTGATATCGAGCAAGTTATTGAAGAAATCGCAGACAGACAGATGAAAAGGAGAAATATTATTTTCCATGGTGTTATAGAATCCGAGAAACTTAATGTGGCTGAACGTCAAGCCGAGGATGTTCAAAATGTAACAAAAACACTCTCATTGTTTAATGATAATTGTCCTAACATAATAATGACAGCTAGACTTGGAAAGAAAAACAGTAATAAACCACGTCCATTGAGAGTTGTACTAGACGATCCACGAACTGTAACAAGTATCCTGAAACGTAAAAATCTCTATAAAGGACCTATTGGGTTTTCCTCAGACAAAACCTTACAACAGAGAAAACATATGTTGTCTCTCAAAAATGAACTGGAACGTCTCAATTCAATTGAAGGTGGTCAACAAAAAACTATTAAATATATAAAAGGTTGTCCAAAAATAGTAGATATTGATCTCTCTAAATCATTAAACTCAAAAAACCCATCAACAAGCCCAACAAAATCCGGATCTACTACCAAAATGTAAGAGGCCTTAGAACCAAATTTCATCAACTGAAGGATATCTACCACCAATCAGACAGCTGTGATGTCATCATTCTTACTGAGACTTGGCTAAATGACAATTACCACAATGCAGAGATGGGACTCAGGAACTTTAACATTTACCGGAAGGATAGAAACTCGGACACAAGTGATTGCGATAGAGGTGGTGGAGTATTAATAGCGGTTAATAAAGAATATTCTAGTTACAAAAATCAAATAATACATAACGATATTGAACAACTCTTCATAACAATGAAAACAAAAAATGATACATTAATTATCGGTGCAATTTATTTGCAACCCAGAGCTTCACCTGACCTCTATCGAAAACACTGTGACGATGTAGAAAAATTGTTGGAAAATCAAAATCATAAAATTGTAATGGCGGGAGACTATAATCTTCCAGGTATGAATTGGTTAAATCTTAATCATGGAGTGACATTATTGTCCAACCCTGACTATATAAAAACAGTTTATGAAAACGCTATCTCTATCTCGGACTCTTTCGGATTCTTAAATTTAAAACAATACAATGATAAACATAATCATGTAGGAGGACTTCTGGATTTGATATTCTCAAACGGACAAGTAGAAAATCTTGACATATCCATAGACCCCTTAATCTCACCTGATTTCTACCATCCTCCATTGACATTTGATATAGATTTTTGCAATAATGAGGATTCACAAAATCTGAAATTTAATTTTCAAACATACGATTTTGACAAAGCAAATTATTCTGAAATAATAAACAATTTAATACAAGTAGACTGGAATGATATTCTAAATAGTAATATACTTTTATCCCTTGAACATTTTTATCAAACATTGCAAACAATTATAAAAGAACATGTCCCACAAAAAATTATAAGATCATCCAAATATCCTGTATGGTATTCTCCTGAACTAAAAGAATTGATTAAAACAAAGTATAAATCTCATAAAAATTACAAAAGAAATTCCAACACAGAAAATTATAATATTTTCTCACAGCTTAGAATTCGTACAAAAACCCTTCAACGAGAATGTTTCAATAAATACGTACATAACACTGAATATCAAATTAAATCAGACATTAAAACTTTTTATAAATTCATTAATAATAATAAGAAAGACTCCGGGTTACCATCTATCCTTACATTAGGAGATCAAATGAGCAATAATGGACTAGAAGGAGTTAATCTTCTAGCTGACCACTTTTTATCTGTATTTGAACCAGAAAATAATAATTTAGTAACTAACCAAAATCGCATCAATAACTCTAATCCGTGCAATATCAGAACCCAGATACCATCCATTGAAATTACATATGGTAAAGTACTACATCAACTGTTAACATTAGATGAAAATAAATCTACCGGACCAGACGGAATCCCATCTAAATTTTTGAAAAAATGTGCATCTATTCTATATAAGCCAATATGTGATCTTTTTAATAAATCACTACGAGAGGGAATATTTCCCGATAAATGGAAAGAAAGCTATATTACTCCCATTCACAAATCAGGTGAAAAAACAAACGTAAAAAACTATAGACCGATTTCTCTGATAAATGTTATTCCAAAAATGTTCGAAGCAATAATAACCGAAAATATTAAACCATACATTAATTCATTTATAATAGATGAGCAACATGGATTTGTGAATGGGAAATCAACCTTAACAAACTTGCTACTTTTTTATAATGATATCATAGAAGCTTTGGAGAATGGATTGCAAATTGATGTAATATACACTGACTTTTCAAAAGCGTTTGACAAAGTTTCGTTTGAATTACTTGAAGAAAAAATAAAAAATATAGGTATAACAGGCCCATTGCTCCATTGGTTCCACTCATACTTGAGAGATAGATCTCATTATGTGAAATACAAATCTTTTATTTCAAAAAAAATGAAGATAACATCCGGAGTCCCTCAGGGATCACATCTTGGTCCACTTTTGTTCATCTTGTATATAAACGATATTTATACGTCCTTCACAAATAGTAAATTTTTACTTTTCGCAGATGACTGCAAATTTTATCGTGTAATTAAAAGCGAATCTGACTGTACTGAATTACAAAATGATTTTTTTAATCTGGTAAATTGGTGTGAAAACAACAATATGAAACTAAATGTTGAAAAATGTAAAATTATGAGCTTCTCAAAAAGTAAATCTGTAATCAATTTTCGATATGGAATTAATAACATATACTTAGACCGAGAGACTCAAATTAAAGATCTGGGCATCATTTTTAACTCAAAAGCGAACTTTATCGACCATATCGATTACATAACAAGTAAAGGCCTCAGAACTTTAGGTTTTGTTAAAAGACACAGCGGTGAGTTCAAAAATATTGATACGCTTACAACTTTGTACAATTCATTAATTAAACCTATATTAACTTATGGTTCTACGTTATGGTCTCCTTATTTCAACACTCATATAAATAGAATCGAAAGAGTTCAACATAAATTTTTAGCATATGCATCGTTTAAAGCACATTTACCAAATCCATCAATAAGTCATAACTATACAGACATAATGAAATTAACTAATCTTAGTACATTAGAATCATATAGACATTATATTGATGCTTGTACTCTGTATAAAATAATGAATGACAAAATACAATGTAATAAATTGAAATCTTTATTTACCATCAATGACCAATTATACAGTCTTCGAAATGTAAAACCATTTAAAACTATTTTATACAAATCATCGTACGGCCTATACTCTCCAATAAGCAGACTATCGCGAATAGGCAACAACACACTATGTCCGTCCCTTAAAATACCATCTTTTTTTTCCTTCAAAAATAAGGCAAAACTATCTATATTGAAATGTTGATTGTAAATATATTGTATATGAACTATATATATAATGTAATATTGTTGGGCTATAAGCCTGTAAGCTTGTAAATAAATAAATAAATAAATATGATATTAAATTCAGGAGGGTGAAAAGCCTCTCAAAATTAGTGTCTTTGAATTAGTGTCAAAGAAACTATTAACAATTAGTGATACCAAACAGTGTATTTGTTTTCATTTTTATTTCTTCCTAGTACATCCTAGATTATCTGGAATTTTATTAATTAGGATTACTTTCAGCCCTAGCTAGTAAACTGGTATTAAACTAGCTGGTAAACAAGGTTCTACTGGCAAATAAACTGCATTCACTCTCCCAAACAACACTTCCTAAATTCAGGAAGAAAAAAGGTCAAGTTTAGCATCATCCTTATTTGTTAATTGATCTTTAACAAATTAAAAGCAATTTTACCCAAGAAAAAATTCATTTTAATTTTATTTTTCCATTCATTACTGTTTGTATTTAAAGTACTTCCATAATTACCTATCAAACTCCACACCAAATGTAGATACAGTGCGAAAAAAATCCGACTCCTCACGCCTGGACCATTTCTTTTGCTGTACTTCCAAGCGCTGGCGCTCTCGTTCACGAACTATCTGTTCCAACTTCTCACGCCGTTCCATTTTCTGTGGAATGATATTGAAGAAGTTAAAAACTGAAAAACTAAATATATTAAAGAAAATGTTCTTGATGAATACAAGTTATTAACTTAATCTTACTAAATAATTATTGTATTTATTTATTCCTTTTAAAAATACCATCTATTAACTCTCAGATCAACTGTCTGTAAAGAACTGCCGACCAAATTGAAGATGGGTATTTAGATAAATTTAAATAAATCATCGTTACCAGGAATTGCAATTCTAAAATGTGTCCAAGCAGGCACTGTGAAAAAATCCTATTTTAAGCCTTTCATATTAATGAGCATCTAACAAATTGTCATTTTGGAAAATAAATCCTTTGAGGACTGCAGCACTACATCAACTCAGAAAGACAGAATGAAAGTAAAAGGGCAAAGGACAGGACAATACATTACCCACAGATGCATGGCTAGTTGCTGTAAGTCCCATCCTTGCGTGTTCAGAACATCTCTGATAACAGCATGCTGGTCTGCGTCTACCCCCTGCTAACACATATAGGGCCAGCAGTCAACTACAGTGCAACACTACCAAATTCTACACTAACCTAGAATGGCACTTGCTTGCCTGCTAGCTTGCTTGACCAAGGTAAAGTGAAGCATGCACTACCCTTAATGAAATAGTACTCTACTTTTCCTCACAACAAACCAATAGATCAAAAGCTCTAATATTACATTAAATACTTCAAGTTTTTTCTAATATTGTTTCACTTGGTGATAAACAAGCTGCAAACTAGCCAAGTTACCGAGTAAGAATATAATTAATAACTTAATAGGCATATATCAAATACTTTACAATGTTTTTAAAGCTTATTTAGGATGGTAGTAACTGAAGTTTCTACAACTTAAGTCAGCTTTGCTCCGGTAAAATTCCAACGACCAATTACATGCATTACCTATACACTAGTTATTACACTAAAAAGAGAAATTTCAATTGCATTGGCAAGAGCCCACTCGATAGTTCCAGAGAAGACGAATGAAAATCAAATCAAAACTATTCTGTTATGCAAGAAGCAAGATCTCCAAATACCAGTTTTACTCCTTTATAGGAATGGAATCAAGAATTCAATATACTTACAAACACCTGTCAAATACAGAAATAACACATCACATATCATGAGGAAGCCTAAGCATCATCACACTAAATGAGCCTTTAACAAAAGATTTAATTTCCTAAATCTGAATATTGCTCACCAGAACTTCACTTCACAAATACTTCAAAAAATAATTTTAGAACCATGCAAATGGCAGTTCTGAATCATTTGGGTAAGGGAAAATTTGAAGATTTCAGTATAATGCCAAACTCACCTTTGCTTTTTGTGCTAACTTCATTTCTTCTCGTTTAAAATTTCTTTGATATGATGTAACAACACGTCGTAATCGAGTGTTTAGGTCTACCATAGAGGGCCAAAGGGACTTCCCATCTTCTGCATCTTGCCTGTTTTCGTCGTGAGAGGCCTCCATTGCCATTCCTGACGAGCAGGGCATAGGTTCATCTGACATTGTTTCAGGTGTAGCTGAAGCTCTTTCTTGCAACAAGGATTCTGATCCACCACACGGGTTGTCTCTGAGATCACCATCTCCAGTGTCTTCGTCATCCGAAATTTTGCTTGGATCGTCTTCAGGGCTAACAATAAAACAATTCCTGTTATTTTATGAAATAATGTTTACTTTCAATACTTGTATTATAGCACAATTCCATACATTACTATAATCAGCGGAATAAAGAATCAATGAACTACCTAATCGATTTTCATCAACATTTTTTTATATAAGTTATCAAATCATCACTGCACAAAAAATGAAACATGTAAAACACTTCGTTCTTAGTCCAAGTTTTCTCCCAAAAACATCATGAAATAATGGAACAAAGCTGTATTATAAACCCAATGAAAAGAAGTACTGTAAATAAATTATGACTGTTATCTTATGGATAGTTCTAGGAAAGTTAAGCAGTGGAAAAAACAACGTACCATCAGCACCATGCTCTGCCGAAGGCCAGCAAAGCTGTCATGCAAGTAGCAGGTGGGATCTGTACTTACGCACTGCTGCCAGCGGTTGTGGTGGTGGTGGTGGTGATGGTGGTAGTGATGGTGGTGGGAAGGCCCGGGTGGTTATTGGGAAGCAGAGGAGCCTCTTCAGGCCCACAGCGTGCGAGGAAGCTCAGCGCAGGGTCGTTGCGCATAGCAGGGTAGCATTCGTAACCGTGTTTGTAGGTACCCACTAAGAGGGACCTATCCGCGTCGCTATCCCACCAAGGAGCAGGGGGCTGGTCACAATAGGGTGGGTGGATCGGCAGGGCACTGCAAACAGCAAACCCACCCGGCAGGCGAGCGGGCACACCACCGGTTGTCAAGCAGCCTTGGTTTAGGCACAAAGGGCAGGAGAGGAGCACAGGATCCCCTGATGCACTTCACTAATATCGACTTTACCCTCAAGAACTTGGGCAATGATAAATAGCCCTAGAAACGTGGTGTGTTCAAAAGCAATAGGTTTCTCAAATCCTTAAAAAAAACATTTCAATTTGCTTTGCATTCTAAACATTAAGAGTTGCATTGTTTGTTACAAACACAAGTTTAGTTTTTCAGTGATCATGTAAATATGTAATTGTACACACTAGTGTTAATAAAAGATGAAAGGAACAATTCTTTAAAATTTTCTTAAAATTTCACAAAAAGCATGTCACAAAGATATCCAGACATTAATAAGGAACATGAATTCTCGAAAGAACTTTATAATTTGTCACAGTGAAATAAAAAATGAAAAACAAAACCGTATTGTTCTTGAATGAGTCCTGAATGAAAGACTTTAGTCCCAAGATTATAAATATGTCGATTGGATCCTAAGCAGCTTGCAACACTGCTCATAACCATGAACTTCATACGCGTGCTCTCAGAGATCAAAAATCATAACACTTGAAAAGGTACCACAGCCCCAACACAAAAACCCATATGCTCTCACATCCATACTGGCTTGGTGACACAACATAAAAGATATGCAGGGGAACGAGAGAAAAATTATAACTTTAATTAAAGAACCTAGTACATCAGCAACATACAGAAATTCTACTCTGAAAACTAAAGTGATTTTAACGTGACTAATAAATACAACAATAACAATAGGTGGTCAAGATAATGTGATGTAACTCGTGCACAAATAATGTAAAATTTGGACAGATGATTTAATACAAAAAAATTTTAAATATCAAATAGCTGATGACGGCACTTTTTGAGAAAAATGTGCAAAGCACTGTGGGTTAAAATTTCAAAGTAGAAATGATCAACAATGAGAAACAAGAAAGTTACAATCTTCTTTAGGTACTGTTTTAAATAAACGTTTCACTATCTCCCAAATAGTAATTATACGTAACAGGAAATTTTAAGACATTATATTCCATTAAAAACATTGTTTACATTGTGTTGTGAAAATATAGTAATTCTTGTTAATTAAAAGAAAATAATTTCCATATATTTCTACAGCTTTAGTATAAATCTTGTTACATTATCATTAGATGAATAAATATTTCATAGAAACTCCATTACTTTAAATAATTCACTAATCTTCAAAATATTGGTAACCTTGGATCCACTAATCACATTCAACATGTGATGCAAGCCCACAAATATTAATTCTTGGCAAAGGTTTGCACATTTTCTCAGGGACAGAATTAGGGACTCACACTAACAAGCTCAGAAAAGCAAGTCTGCCACGTGCACTAAACCAAAATATCCATTAAGGGTAAATGTAAGTAAAAAAATATTATGCACACTGAGTCAAGCAAATTTGCTATTTTGCCTAGCAAATGCTAAGCCATGCTGTATTGTGAACTCGATATCACCCAAGAATTACTCTGCCAAAATATTTTGTTTAAGTGATGAATCATTTCCAAAATTCTAGTGTACACACCTCAATTCAACAAGTATTCCTGTGCCATACCCCCAATGTTAAGCAAGAGTGATTTGGATAGAAAATGCACTAAAGAAGACCTTACTCCAAGAAATCTTCAGATATTTTTAAACATACCTAACATGAACACCATCTGCTATGTGCTGAACCAAGTCACCCATTATCTCATGTTTTATGTAGTACAACATTCGAACTCGTAATAAAACCCTGAAAGAATGAAGAAAAAACATAGAAATAGTATCGTATCACATTTTGCAAGCTAAGGCACATTTATTGTAACACTTACTTGTTAGCATGTCGACTCAAATGCTTTTTATAATTACTTTCCAGAAATATATCACCATCATACTTTTCATGACGACTCCAATCATTCAGTTCTGGCTCACAAAGCATATCTTTCTTTAATTTATTTTTGTTCTTTCGACCACGAGGAACTGGAGTATTAAGACCTGAAAAATTGTTAAAATGCCAACTAAACAATATGAAGAACTGTATCTTATAATACATTATTAAGAACATTCAGAGAATAAATCCATTGATACTTAGAAATACTAAACACGTCTTGTTTAGTTTCACAGAATGAGCATGCTAAACCAGGAAAAATTAGCTCTCTCTTACCATGGTGATTACGTTGAATCTTGGACTCGCCGTTTTCTGATGGTGTGATTAAATCCCAAATGAAACTCCGAATTTTTTCATCTCCTCTATAAAATCTCAAACAGTAAAGGAGCTGCAACAACAAATGACCTGCATTATTGAAAAGCACTCTAATGCAATAATAGGGAAAAGAAGGGAGAGGAATAGAAAACTGTCAAAAACCTCCACTAAAGAGGGGAGAGTGAAAAAAAGGGAGAAAAAGAACCACACATAAGGAGATAAAGTTGGAAAGAGCAGGTAATAGCATGGGGCATCTCTTTTAATCACTGGAGGAAAATTCCTCATAAAATCAACTCTGAAAAATACTGAAGCTAATAATTTCTCCATTTGAATTGGTTTAACCAATGTGAGGCACAGTGGAATTATTTAGGATTTTATGAAGAAGTGGGATCAATGGATGATTTGGACTGTCTCTTTCTGCAACTTTATTTGAATGACCTCATAGTCTACTTATTATTGGATGACTTGATGAGAAGATCACAAAAAATGTTGTGTTCTCCAAAATGTTGTTTTGCAAGTTGCTTTCAGATCACTTCATTCCCTCCTCACTTCCAGGCAGAGTACACAATACCCTCCAAGGTTTTTCAAGAAGTTCAATATCTTTTTTGTTACAAGAGGACCAGAATAGAACGGGTTATTTTTGCATTGGTCTCATATATGCTACATAGGCTGTTTGAGCTGTTTCTCTATCCAGGTCAGCAAAATGCCTTCTGTATCAGATTTGTTGGCTTTTTTTTGGTCACAACTCGGGCTTGGCTTTCCCACTTCATATCAATGGAAAATGCAATAATTTTGCTTTCTTATTCATTTTGGTCTATTAGGAGTATTATAAGAGACTATTATAGTGCCTAAAAGTACCTTTTTCTCAATAAACGCCTGTTTGTGTTTAAATGCCTAAATTCTATTATTCTCTCATATTCTGATATTTATTGATCAAAATGCAATTATCCTTAATCAAAAATCTAAAAAAATTGTACGCATTTTCTTTTTTATCTTGCAGACAGGAGAAATAGGTGTATTGATAGTTGTTCTATGTTCTGTTGTACTGGGACCGCAGTGCGAGTATTTTGAATTATGAAACACGGGCAAAATTGTCGAGGTTATTTACTACTCCAAATTTTTAAACAATTTTTTTAAACTCAAAAACGGCTCCATATATTTTCTTAAAATTTCCCCCTTGTATGTATCAAAAAACGGTATAAAAATTGGCGCCAGTTTCATTTTTTGTAAATCCTGTATTTTCAAAAATTGCAAAAAGTTAGAATTGCGAAAGTACAATACTAAATGCAGAAATGTTTGTCCTAAATGAAATATATTCTAAAAAATCAATCTTTAAAACAGGTCATGCTACAACTTTTTCACGGATAGAAGAAGAAAACAAAAAAAAAGGTGCAAATCTCATTTTCGTTTAACTCCCTGAATTTTTGATAATTGCAAATTTTGAAATGTATATTGAGATATAATGCGAGAAAGTATATGCTGTTGTAATCCACTAGTTACCACATTTATGTTATGAATGGCAATTAAAACATATAGAACACATTTTCACTTACGTTTAAATTAAGAGAAAAGAGATCATACTGTGCTGCATTAGGTATCAGTTTGCATTTAATAAAAAGCAAAAATCTGGGTACTGTGATTCAGGTTTTTTGTCTGAATTGCCCAACAACAACAACAACAACAACAACAAAAAAAAAAAAAAAAAAAAAAAAAAAAAAAAAAAAAAAAAAAAAAAAAAAAAAAAAAAGGATTTCTATGAGGATTCTCAGAACAATGATGAAGTGAACATTTCATGAAGGTAACTATATTATCTTTACTTCAAAAACTTTCTACACAAGAACATAAATACGGATACGGAAAATATAGAGTGCCTTCTTAAATACCTATTTTGTGACAACAGTGCCCAACAATGAAAATGTTTTGGGCCCAAGAATTCCATATTCTTATGTATATCAACCTCCTGAATTAAAAAAATTATCATAACAATAACCAATTAACTCTAGTTTTGGAGATACAGAGACATGACAGTTTTTAGAGTTTACATTTTCAATTTGGAGGAAATTTTGGTTTTGAGAGTTATCACTCCCCTGTCAACTTACGAAACTTAACGTTTTCTAGCCGTTTGTAGGTTATAAACAAATTACAGTTTTGGAGTGCTTTTGAAGTTTATAATTTGATAAATCAAAATACCACGCAAATGTGTAAATTTAGTTAATATAGTTTGTTAGATCTGTAGTGAAATAACATTTTCTTCACAGAAATGCAATATTACATCTCTTGTGAAGAATGCCTACAAGCATTATTTTTGTATTAATGAAGGGGAACGGATAAGCCATGGGATCTCTATGTGGCAACTTTTGTTATATGCTGCACACGAGTGGAAAAATCTGTGGTGATCTAAAAGTCATTGCAACTTAGGTAATCTAAATACTGCTGATTTATGTAAATAGGACTGTACAGACAGAAAATCACATATATTCAAGCAGACTGGTCTTCAAGGAAACTAAATCCATTAGTGCGCAGCAGTACGATCTGGTAACGAAAATCCTGCATCAATCAGCGCGTAGTATTACAACCTGTGTTTTAATGCTCAAGTTTGGCAAGACTGCTATGTATTGCATGATATTTATAGTATTTCTTATATTTATATATTATTATCTGTCATTATTTTTGTTGTGAACGTAAGATGATAAGTAAACGCAACAATAATTAGCTACTTAATTCGAAAATTCCTACGAAAAAGTGGCAAAATTGATTTGCCAATAATGCATTACCATATAGTAACACTGGGAAATCCCCAATACTAAAATTTTTTGCATGTCACAGGACATTGTCAGAAACACTCGTTCCAGGCTTGAGTGTAGAGGAAGTTTTAGATTTACTAAATGAGAATACTGATGTTCAAGATATCTACATTGTACCTGCCAATCCTCATATTTTGACCAATAAGGATTCTGGAGATGAAGATGAGGGACAAACTACTGACAATTTGAATGACAGGCAGCTTTTGGCTGATGCAGAAATTAGGTTTACGAAGGAAAAATTAGTGGATATTAATTTTGACAAGTTTGAGGGTTCACACGCTTGGATTGAAAGATATTTTGAAAATACTGAAATACCATTTCCTCTCTCAAATTATTCATAGTATTTCTCTGACAAATCGCCTAGAGATATGTGAATTATTTTTAGATAAAATAATATTTTTTTTACTTGTTTAAGAAAGTAATCATTAAGCACAACAAAGTTTCAAACGATGATATTACAGAAGATGAAATAAAGTGCTTCATTATCATACTTCTAACAAGTGGATGTAATTTGAACCCCACAAAGCATCTTTATTGGAACACAAAATCTGACACGAGGAATGACATGATTGCAGATGCAATGAGACATAATAGATTTGAGTTAATTTTTCGGTTGTTACACTGTGAAGACAATGAAAAATATGATCGAAATGATAAGCTATGGAAGACAAGGCCAATCATAAATTTAGTAAAAAGTAACTGCATAAATTATTTCATACCCGAGAAAGAACTTGCTTATGATGAGAGCACGGTGAAATACTAAGGGAAACCTGGATGCTAACAGTTCCTATGAGGAAAACCCATCTGATTTGGATACAAAGTTGGGAGTTCAAATACTGTACAGGGATATCTTGTAAATTTTGAGATATATCAGAGAGAGTCACCTTAACAAAACAATAAAATCATTTGGAAAGACAGCATTGCCACTTATACGAATGATAGAAGAGCTTTCAAATGATGTTGAAAGTTTAGTTTTATTCCGTCTTTGACAATCTGTTTACCAGTCTAGATTTATTGGGTTACATGAGAAAAAAGGGTTTTGGTGCAACTGGAAATATTTGAGAAAACAGAATTCCTCGCAATTGCCCAACACCTAAAAAGATACAACTAGCTAAAAAGGGAAAAGGGTATTTTGTTTCTACCATTAGCAACGATGATGGTGTTCTTGTAGCAAAGTGGATTGTCAATTCTGGGGTGTCTATCCCATCAAATACTGTTGGAATACACCATATCTCCAACGCAAAGAGGCACTCCCGGAAAGAGAAAAAAACATGTCACAGTTTTGAGACCATCTCTGATTACAGAATACAATAAATTTATGGGTGGGACAGACTACATGGACCAAAATCTGTCGCAATACACATGCGGAACAGGAAGTGGTACTGGGGCACACATTACTTGGCTTATTGATGTCAGTATTCACAATGCTTGGATAATTTGTAGAAAATCTGGAAGAAGCGTTTCCCAAATTAGACTAGAAGAGAAGTTGCCCAGTTTTATCTGCAAAGGTACAAAACACCACAAAAAGTATCTGGCCCAAAAAGTTCCAACAATAAAGTTTGCACTATGAACTTAGATATGACAGATATGATCACTAAAGGAGGTGTGCAGGAGAAGCCTGCAAAAGTTCGGGTCGAACTATGTGTGGAATATGTGACGAGGGACTTTGTGTCGAGTGTTTCAAACCATATCACACCAAGTAAAAAAATTGCACCCTAAAGTACTAAAACATTTGCAGACAGAATTGATAATATGTAAAGGATCCAACGTTTGAGAGTTTTGGAGGAGTATGATTAAGCTTGGAAAGCATTCAAGCGAGTTATTCATGAATATTGAGATAACAAAAGAGCTTGTAACTATCCTTAGTTGGTGGTGGTACGTCTGCAAAAACAACATGAACTAAGATGCAACATGTCCCTTAAAATCCATTTTCTTCACTTCCACCATCGACTTTTTCCTCCTAATTGTGGAGCAGTCAATGATGAAAATTGAGAAAGATTCCATCAGGACTTTTCTTTAATGAAACAAAGATTTACGGGTAGTTGGAACTAAAGTCTGTTTTACACGATCATTTTTTCATCATTTTTCGCCGACACAGAAAAGATACAGACCAGACTACGTAATTTGTACGAAAAAATGACACATGCTTAATTTTTCGGTACATATTTCATCCAGTTTGACTACCGCGATCCCGGCGGCACTTTACGGGACTTTCTCTGCTTTGTTATGCGTGTGGAGCGATATGTTCATTTTGTAGTTGCGCGAGAGCGTTCTGATGTGTTGAATTTTAATGTGAAGTGGTTATGTAGTGAGAAATAAATTATGTACTATATTCAAATATTGTCGCATCAGTGCTCAGTCGTAATATAACCTAACTTAATTTGTTACCACAGATGCGATGTTCAAATGGTTGAATGTCAGCACTATATGCGGCGTTCGGAGGAAGTAATTTCTTCACGATTACGTACAAAGGCAGAAATGACCGTGTAAAACGCTGGAATCATTCTCATCCGGTTTCGGCACCGAAACATACTGCATAGAAACGAATGTCCTTTTTCCATCCATTTACTGTACAGAAAAATGATGAAAAAAGTATGCAAAAATGACCGTAAGCAATGATTGAGGATTACTGCTGATCTGTATGTCGAGATGCTCTGAAACTAACAAGACAGAAGTGAGAAAACGTCGATCTCATGAAGTCATAATTCTCTTCAAACCCAACAGTAGATGTATTTTTTCAACAATGTAGAACTCCTTACATTTAACTGTCATTTAAAAACATTCAAGTGTCTGTTGTCCACACACATTATTAAAATGTATAGTTTTCTCTTAAATTGTTGAAATAAAATATTTCCATTTGTTGGATATTATAGAAACAAGAGCAAACAAATTTTTGTTGTTGTCATACTCGTTTACCTCAACCCAAAATTAGTAATATTTGACTCTGATGAGGAACCTTACCAAAAGCCTTTGCGAAATCAAAGAATATTACATCTATAGGTTCACTGTTAACCAAAACTTTCATCCAGATCTTTAGAGAGCACACAAGTATTTCTTACAGTGGATCGACCTTGGATGAATCTGTGCTGTTGTTCAGGGATGAGATTTCTTCTATTTGCAAATTCCTGTATTCTCTATGCCATAAACACTTCAAGACCATTCCTAGAACACTTGTACGGATGATCAGCTGATAAATTTGGGATTTTTACATTCTCGCTACCCCTTACGCAGTGGAGAGAACGTTATGTAATTCTGCAGGGGAAAACGGCGAATTTTCGGCAGAAAAACGCTTATTGCCGGGCCACAACAACAAAAATGTGGATAAATTTAGTTACTAAATTTGGAAAGAAAAGAATATTTTCTAACACGTGGTGTATTCAGAATCCATGTATTGTGGGCCCTTGACGTCGAAAAAACGACTGACAGCAAAATGTCCGTCCGGTGTATGTGAACAATAATGGGGCTTAATCTATGGGTGCAATTTTGCCCTAACTAAAAAAAAAATTAAAAAAAACTGTCGTTCTGGCCTGAGTCGAAGATTTGCGATTTTGAAAAACATTAATTGATTTTTGGGGGTACTCTTCATTAAGCCCTCAGGGCATTTTCAAAATTTCCTCAAAAATGGCTCCACATTTTTGCTTTAAATTTCTTGCAACAAAAGGGTAAAATAGCACACTTATAAAGAAGGCATAGGTTCGATTTTCACGGCTAAATTTAAATTTTCGATAATTGAAAAAGTTTGAATTTTTTTCGGCATCTTCCTGCAACCTCAAAATTGAAGATAGATTTTTTTCTTCAAATGAAATTTGTTCACCGTATTTAGTTCTTTCAATGCGGTCAAAAACATTTTTTGAACCTTTTAATAGTATACAGCTACTATGGCCAAATTCCGCTTTACGGCGCTTATTCATTCGATTTTGACGATTGACACGGCGGTGGATTCAGGAAGCACGTACCTGTCATAGCAAAACATTTTTTTCGTGTTCACAATCGTTAGGAAAGATTTACTTTTCGATTTCAAATGGGGGCACTTTTTACAATCTTATCCAGCTAGAACCTTTCAACATTTTTAAAAACGCCCAAACGCCATTTTTATCAAAAAATGGCTACAATTTTTTGTCTTTAAACTTTTTGTACCGATAATGCTTATTTCTTAGTTATCTATTTCTTGTTCGGCCGTGTGTCTTTCAAGGTCTTGAATACAATCGAATTTTCATTATTAGGAAGGGGCATCCTTGACTTTTTACTTTCCCGTATACGTACAGGGTAATACACGCAGTGTAGGGAAAGTTATGTAATGCTGCGGAAAACCGATTTTGAGTTTTTAACGGAAATACACGTTTTGGGGTCACCAGATACCCAAAAAGTGTTTTTTTCTTTCAAACGTCCGTCCATTTGTCTGAACACTATTGGTGCCTATAGGAATTTTTCGAAAATGGATATTCTCCGGTCGATCCGGTTCGACTCGAGGCGGTATGATTTTGAAAAACTTTCTTCAAATTTTAGGGATGAAGCCCCCTGGATATTTTCAAAATTTCCTCAAACACTGCTCCAATTTTTTTCTTTAATCCTTAGATGCACCACCACTTAATTTTATGAGAATGCACCACACTTAGGGCCTGGAATACAACCTACGAAATTTTGTAAATAAAATATTTTTAAAAATATCTTGATGTTCTGATGAATGGAAAGTATTCTAACAATTTATGCGTTTCTGTACAAATATACACAATTTATTAACAATTACCAAATGTTACTAATTTAAAGGTTAAACAGGAGAGATAGTGATTTTATAAGATTTTTAATTACGTAATTAGTAATAGTACGAGTAAGTACTAAAATTTTATAGTTATTAATCACAGCAAATTTATTGAAAATGCAACATACATAAAATAATGTTACACGCACTTCGAACACATCACATTACTATGCTCCTTACAAACATTCTTCTATCACTGCTGCAATGAGTCGACGCATTTCGATCTTACTCCTTGGACATCTCTTTTTCTTTTACTTATAATTTGGACTCATCTTTCTTCTTCTGGACTCTTGTGAGTTATATCGCATAGCTCCAACGCCATTTTGGTCGAGCAACACCTGGTAGGCCAGTTCACATAAAAATATTATGTGACAATAAAATTTGTTCTCTCATGCCTCTGGACGCTGTGATCGAAACAAAAGAAAGCAGATACACAACATTTTCAGAATATTGTACAAAACAGCTAGTGGCCACCTTCTCTTTTGTCTCTTAGTGGTGTAAGTTTTAGCCATTTGATCAATAGTGTCCACTCCCCATTCGTGGGGACAACACATCTTTTTGGGGTCATAAGTGGTGACCATGTTGACTTCATGGAAAGCGAATACTGATGAATTCTTTACAAGTTGCACATTGGGGATTCTTGATAGCATGTACGATTTGGTTGCAGTCCCAACACTAGTGATATTTTACTGAGCGAAATATTTTGCTAGTAATACGCTAGTAAAATAGCTATCCGTGGTAATATTTCTCCCAGAATTCAAAATAGGACGTGGGAGTTCCAGACATACTGACTCTGCAAGACCCGACTTCCAAAATGACGATTTTTACAAAAGACGAGATGTTATATCCGTTGGTTATCTGCTTCAATTCAGAGTGTATCTATATTCTTCCATAGTTTCAATCGAGAGGCTAGAAGTGTCAACTTTAAAACATAACAGCCGATGTATGTATTACGTAGAAAACATCTGAGTACGGTTCGTGGATTTATTAACGCTTAAAAAGTCTCTCGGGCCTCTTAGACCCAAGTGGGGCTACATTTCTTGTAAAAACAGAGTAAAATCTATACTCATATATAAAGACACAGCGGACACTGCGTTACGGCGCGATAATCTGAGATGGAGAGCGGAGATGATGATGTATCGGTTAGCGTAACGGGCTGTTACACGCACGTTCGCGGGTTCAAACCCGATCGAAGCAGTGGATTTTTTCCCAACAATACACACCAAATTTAACATTAGAAGGAAACAGCATCAGACAAGCACAGAAAACAATATTTCTCGGAATCACCATACAATCCAACCTCAAGTGGAACTCTCACCTAGAAGATATTAATTCAAAATTGAGCAAACTTAATTATGCTCTTAGAATAATAATAATAATAATAATAATAATAATAATAAGAAGAAGAAGAAGAAGAAGAAACAGCACCATTGATACAGCACGAACAGTCTACTTTGCAAATGTGCACTCTACTCTCAAATACGGGATAATAATATGGGGCCAAGAACCAGAGGCTAAACAAACATTCAAAATACAAAAGAGAATCATTCGAACAATAAATACAAAAAGAACAGAGTCCTGCAGACCTCATTTAAAAAAACATAACCTACTTCCACTGCCTTGTATTTTTATTTATGAAGTTATCATGTTTGTAAAGAAAAATCTAGTAAACAATGACACACTTTACAAATTCAACTCGAGCTTACACCCCTATAACACAAGGCAAGCTTGTAGCCTTCATCAACCAATGTGTACAAGCACATTATACCAAAAGAGTACATTCTCTTCAGATATACAATTCTTCAACAAATTACCAATTCATCTGAGGAACTTCTCTTGAAGGTCAGGAGTTCTATAGGCTATGATTTACAACCATAAAAGTTCATATATTCGAAAATAATTACTTTTGTGGACATTTTTCACATACCATTACATCACAGATTCAAGAGTGCATCAATGTGCAATAGTTCAGCAGCGCGCCACCAGAAAACCTAGATCTACGATTGAGTTCATCGATTTACAGAATTGCGTGTCTACGAGAGGACTTCATTTAATTTATGTGCATTCAATTGTCTTCGGTGCATTTTCTCTTAAATATCTCAAAACAAGAGGGGAATACAAGCCCCCTCAGAGCGTTTCCGAAACATGGAATTTGAAAACACGCGCCATTCGGAAGCAGCGATTGACAGTCCGCTACCTGTGCCCTTCCTGACAGCCAGCCGGCGCACACGCGAGCGAGTAGAGCGCATCGTAGGCTGCCGCAGGGCTGGGGGCGAAGAGGGAACAACAGTGATTTTATGGACTGAAGGCGCATTCGGCCGAGTGCGAGATTGCCACTGCGTCTGCGCAGTGGCGATCTCAGCGAGTACCTTGACATGTCTCGAAGATCTAACACTCAGCTAGCACAACTTGGTAGAAGTACGCGTGACATTGAACGAAGGAAGTGTGAGATATCTCTCCACTGAAAAGAGCTCATCCCTTCGCTAGAGCGAAGAAACGCGAACGCATTACTGTGCAGTGATGCATTCATAAGAATTGTGTTAATTTAAAATTATATGCACATTCCCTTATATTTTGAAGTGACTTGCAATTACAAATGCATTTCAAATTAATGAAAACCCAAATTAATTTTGTAAACGTATGTAGTAGGCTACTTTTTTAATGCGTTTTGAAAAACCGAAGTTAGTGTTCGCTCTTCTGTCAAACGTGAAGATAAAATTGCTGAAAAGAAACAGCGTTCAATTGACTTTGTGTTTCGTCACACAGTGTATCGAAACGGCAAATTATCTAGCTTGTTTTCAGTATTCGGTAACTTTTACTTTAGCCTAAAATTTGTAAAGCGAGCTTATGGAAAATATTCTACAGCGTATCGAAATTTGCGTGGTCAGACGGAAGAGCAGGCCTCGTGGCGTGAGTCTCGCCACGTAAAATAAGGCTTAAATTCAATTCAAAAGCGCGAGTAAAAAAGTTCTGAATCAACTTGTACAATATAACCCTGGAAAAACGGCAATGGAAGCTGCTGAATAGATAGACGGTATTGTGACTTTAGTAATAAATATTTCAGAGGGGTTCTTGCCGAGCGAAGTCAAAGCAGGTGTTGTAAAAATAAATGCGGACAACCCTCACTGCTGATGAAAGATACCGTTCAGCATGCTATCAATTTCATAAGACGCTCTGTTTAATTGTCATTATTTATGTTAATGAATATATTGTAATGAGACGGACGCACGCGTCAGGTTGTGACGCGTATTTTAATATTTTATTTAGCATAACGTTGTTGAGCACAATGCAAGGGAGCCACGAAAAGGGCACTTTTTGCTACCTGCGCGGTTGTAGAACGCGCCGGGGGCCGCCAAGGCCGGGAGCTCAATTGTTTGCGACAGCGGCACGCCTCGGGCGACGCCACTGGCTCACTGGGAAACACGCTCGCCGACGCTTCCAGCACGGCAATTCACCGCTGCCGTTTCCAAGAACTAGGGTGAGGTCGAAATTTCAACCGAACTTTGCGAAGCTCACACGGTCGCCGATGTCACTGCGATAGGGCAGAAGAAACCGCGTGATGCGCACCTGCCAATCGCCGAAAACGAAGCGGGGGAGGGGCAATCCCGCTAACCAAGGGGTGACGCTGCCGCTCACAAGCTCGGTCATTCCGATGTAGGAGGCGAGGGTGAGAGGCTGAAATTCGAAAGCAGGGGACGAGGGTGAGAGGCTGAAATTCGAAAGCAGGGGACGAGAGCGAGCAGTACATTCGGTGGGGAAGGCGAGAGCCAGGAAAGCCATTCGCCGAGATGCCACACCGTAGCCGTGCGGCCGCTGCCTGAATGCATCGCCGGAACATCGCGGACCGCTCCGGTGTCGCTCGGGTAAGGACGAACACCCGGCAATGAGTGTGTGAGCGCCCAAACTCCAGCCCAGGACTCACGACGGGCTGGGGCGCCACCACTGCTGCCGCGTGCCACACCATCTGCACGACGGATCGGGCGTTGCTAGTGCCCGGGTCGCCACCACACCACCTGCGGTCAAGCCCGCCTTGCGAAGGGGCGAGGAGGAGGCGACACAGCCGAGGACACAATGGCAAGCCAGGGCCGCGCTTCACTAGACGGCCAGGGGAAAGGACCGCTGCTCGCGTCACTGGGGTCATGGACGGCGGGGAGGGCGCCGTCCTGCCTGAGAGCGCGAACTCTGGCCTGAATGACCGTAAGTAAGACGAGTTAAAGTTAGTTTTAAAAGAGACCTGTTTATAATAACGAGAGGCTTCATCTCAAACGGAATGGATATTAAATGCACTTAAAAAAGGCAGCTATGCGTTTTAATGCATTATCACGCATGTATCCTAGAAGAGTCTACAGACTGAGCAGCCGGGGCAACGTTGGATCGGGTAACCAAGTAATCAGGTGAGTCGGGGTAGCCACCCAGGGCACGGGGTGGTTAAATACTACATGTATGCAGGAAATGTATGCCTTTGCATGAGTATGTATGTGTGTAGAGGGGGAGGAAGGGGGAGAGAAGAGAGACGTTGCACACCCTAATGGCATGACCACAAGCCGCCACTGGCTCCACCGCGGGGCGGAATTGGATGAAATTGTTTGGACGGTCAGACGGACGGACGGACAGAGACGGACGTTTTGCCGTCATTTAATTCTTCGGTATCAAGGACCTACAAAACATGTATTCTCACTCCACCACGTGTTAAAGGGCGTTTTTCTAAATTTAGCAACTGGATTTATCCACTTTTTTATTCCAGGGCCGTGTAATAAGTTTTTCTGCCGAAAATTCTTTCAGCGCAGCATTACATTACTTTCTACTGCGTAAGAGGTAGCGAGAAAGTGAAAACAGCAAAGTTTTACTGAGTAATACGTGCCTTTATTAAACCGGTTGAGATATTTCTGCTAAAGCTGCCTTCAGGTTAAAGAACAATGCGGTACCATCATCACCATGCGTGGCATCACGATGGTGTAATGGTTAGCGTACCGGACTGTTGTACCCATGTTGGCGGGTTCATACCCGCTCGAAGCCGTGGATTTTTAAGGCGAAAAAATCCTTCGTACGCCTTCCTTCAGAGCGGAAGTAAAGCCGGCTGGCCCATGCTAGTTGATTTACTTGCATGTGAAAGAGCTTCAAGCCTAAAAGACGCCTCTGAGCTAAATTCAAATCGCCTGTTTCTCGCCCAAGAAATACCTCCTTTCTCTGCTAGTTGGTGAAAGGAGCGTAGCGAAATTTGCGTGGTCAGACGGCCTCATGACCTGAGCCTAGCCACGTAAAACAAGGCATTAATTCAATTCAATCATCTGCAGCACAACACATTTTGAGAATTTATTATAAGGTTCAGCAATGGTTAGTTATCGAACAAAGTTTAGAAAAGTGGAATGGAAAATGAAAAGAAAAGAAAAAAAAAAAAAAAAAAGAAAAAAAAGGCTTTGCCCCTGTAACAACGATAGATACAAGAGTGATAGTAATAGGTCTCGGATGTATCGGACCTAAAAATGTTAGAAATATGCAAGTATTTATGACCTAAAAAATATGAAAATATGACTTAAGATTTTGAGTTAATTTTTGAAATCTTCAAATTATTGCCACTGTTTACATAACCACTTTATTTTTCACATACTTTTAAAATCTAGCACATTCACAATTCATCCATTCTCCTTCAGCAAGGCAATCCTACCTGCTAAAATTATTAATAGAAGCGATCTTTAGCCTTCTATATAGGTTACTCCTAATTGCACGCACACATATACCCGCACATATCTTATAATCCACATTTATATGAAAGACAGATACAATTATAAGAAATTAGATGCCAATTACGAGATGTGAAAGATCTCTTTGAGACGAATGCAAGCAACAGAATAAAAAAATGAAAATTTGATAAAAATGTGAACAAAATACGAAAATTCATGAAAAAATGACCAAAATATGAAATATTAACAGAAAATGACAAAACGTTTAAAAGCCAAGAAATTACTAAATAACGCGTGAAAATTGTATAATTTTCATTGTAAATAAAAACATGCTCAACTTATATCGCATACAAAGAAAATAATTTGACCAGTCTTAAAAATCTAGGCCCTGGTAATACAAGACCCACTAATGCCATTTGTTGCAACAGATGTGAAAAACAGGGCCTGTACATGCGTGGTTGAAGGCTTCCAAAATATTAATTCTCTCCTTTTTTCATAGTATTAACACTTTCCCTTTTCCAATTAAAAAGTAAAATGATTCACAATGCGCCATATTTATTTGCACACAATTTTATTGGATGAAAATCACATAAAGGAGTTAGTGAATGAGGGAGGTTACGTGGAGAGCCATTTTCACAGTAACATCCAGGCATGCACAAACGGCGATTCTACTGATCAAAAAAAAAAAAAAAAAAAAAAAAAATGAATAAAAAACGTAAGTTCTTCCACTTCATATCGGCCTACCACTTTCGAAAAATGTGGAGTTTGTAAATGATATTATTTTTCGTATATTATATTTTGTATTATAAAGTGGGATAATCCCCTTCTTTGCTTATGTTATAAATCCAGACCCCACGTGTTGCATAGGAGAAATTGCATCAAGCGTGTACTATGGGATTAAACGCACTAAAATCCAAAGAAATGACGTAAAGGCAACGGATCAACAAGTTGAAGATTCCATGTTTGATGTCAGAGCGTTATGCAGCTGCGCGCCATCATGGACCCATAGTCATTACATGTGAGAAGTTTGAAGAAGGCATTGGAAGCCGGGATTCTGCGGGAGGGGGGAAATGAACGGCGCAGTCCAGATTCTAATTACACCACTAGAATATTTAACATATTAACTACAATGTGTATAATTATTTTTAACATTTAATTCTAGTACAGACATACAGCCAATTTTTTAATTATAAATCAAATTACATTATTTCCCAAAACATCAGAATTGTAACATCGCATTTTATTGGTGCAGAGAAACTCGCGGCGGCAACAACCGATCACGTGAGCTCTCAAGCAATCGCCCTTCCGGCAAACAAATCAGTTGCCAGTAGTGCTGGCAAACGAGTGATACGTTTCCCTCCCCTTCTTTCCCGCCTTTTCAATCGGACCCTCCGAGTGAACTCCGGTTAATTTTTGACCGCGAAATTCAAATTTCTCCCAGTATCCTATCTCGTGCATTTCTTTGAATCAGACGATAATATGTTCATAATGAGACAGCCTCATTAATGAGCACGAATTTCTGATTAACACACTCGATGTAGGAGGAAAAATAACCTTCTGAGACGATGTGGCTCTGGTTACCCCTCGAGCGTCGTCACCTGGAATATTGACCCCTACGCACGTCCATTGCCTTTGGTGCGTATATATTACAATCATAAAATAACATTTAGTTATATGAAGAGTATGTTAATTAACTTTCTTGACATGTCCTGTACCCATACTGTACCATGCAAATTATTAATATTATGGTCTTTCAAGCCTCTCGCTACGCGAGGTACTACAGCAGACACCGGGACCTTTGGAGAAACAAAGGTGCCTGCTTCACTTGCGAACTCGGGCGGTCAGGATTCAACGTGATGTTATATCAATAAAAACTTCCTCACGATGCGTGCTGAACTCAGGAGAACAGCCTTTTGCGTTGATTGAATGTGCCAGTTTTAAAGGCCAAACCTTGCAGACGATGAAATCAGTTCTTCAGAGATAAGTCCCTTTGCAGAGGTGACCACAGGAACTACGTCAACACATGCTAACCGCCACACATCACTCAGTTCAATAGCCAAGGCCTGATATTTTCGCTTTTTCTCGGCAATAGAGACAACTATATTTCGGTCTAAAGGAATAGCTATGTCGATTATAATCCTTCTGTGAAGCCTTATCAATCCATATTATGCCAGGTGTGTTAGCTTCGACCCTGCGATCAGTGTTGACTGCTACATTCCACAAGAGCTTCCACAGTTTTGACTCCAAAACTGAATCCGGCTACTTGTAGTATGGGACCTCTATCTGTATCATCTCCGATTTTGCAGCCAGGGCCTGATGGACAACCGCAGCAACGCTGTTGTGCAAACTCAGATATTCTGTTTGAGCCAAAGCAGAGCGCACGCCCATTCTGTTGGAGGGTTTCGCCAGGTTGACTGCAAAGGCAGCAGCGGTCTTCTACATTCATACCCCCAATCACATACTTTTGATAATTACGAGTGGAGGTTACTTCGTCCTTAATAGAAAAGACGAACTCTTCTGTCTCAGCCAAGAGGCCAGATTTTGGTAGCTAGGAGACTGACGATCCCATATTCACGGCGTCCCCTTTGAGCTCAGCAGGATACCTGCCGTGCAAACGCAACTGGGTCCTTACTCAGCATATCTTCTTTGGTGATACATGGTCTTTAAGAGCCCGTTTCATTCAGGTTCAGTGGGGTAAAATTCTAGCCCGTGGCACAAATTGCTTCATGCATGACCGTAATTTTCTGAAGGAAGTATTTGCGAAGATTGATTTACTTCGAGCACAAGGACTCAAAATCCAGAAGACCTACCTCCTTCGTTCCGAGGTAAGTATTGTCTTGCCATTGAACTGGTGGGATGGTGCACACGTTGCTTGGTAAGAATGGTCCTAACTTTTCTATTAAACTCCTGCAGAGCAGTTGTCAGTGAAGAACAACAGTTGTATGGACAGTGACAAGTACTGCCAAAGTGTTGATATGAGGTTTTAAAGATGAGATTTTTGAGACACTTTGAAAGACTATTTTTAATATCACACCTCATCTTTGATTCACTAGTGCTCAAAAGTCGGCGCAGACCTACTTATTTATAGGTATCCTCTTGCCGAAGTTTTTGGGTATTTGTGCCATACGTCAGGAGGAGTTTGCCAGGATTAATGATTTTCCCCTGTTCACATGCACTGCAGTACATTTATAAATGCCAAACTCCATACAAAGAGAGTCGCTGAAGGACTTTACAAGTTCAAGCAACAAGGGAAGCTGGTTCATTTCATATCCCGTCCCTGAATCTCTTAACATTCTGCTGAGTGGGTTCAGAGCTAGGGAGAACTGTAAGGGACTAAGACAATCTCCCTGAAAAATTCCGCTTTTGATCCTTAGTTCCTTGGTGGTAAAGCTGCCCTCAGCACACGAGACTTTTATCTTTGTAAGCCAAGTTGACATCCATTGTTCGGATAAGTTCACATACTTGGCATTTACTTTGTAGACAAAGGAAAATAACTCCATTTGTCTTTCATATTTGCATACGTTGAATTTTTGAATGCTTTGGCGAGAACACAACCCGTATTACTCCCTAAGTTAGAAGCTCCATCCAGACCATGCTAAAACTCTGATGAATCTACATTAAAAATGAGTATTCTTAAGCAAACCATACACATTCGTTTTACAAAGTCCGATTTATGCTGTTTTAAGGATCTATAGGAGGATCTTGAAGATCCTCACATATTCGGCACAGTAATCAAGCAGCGAGGGAAAAAATAGGTTAAAACCTAAGAATTCAGGCTGTAGTATTAAGTTATGTGGCTAATTAGGTGAAGTTCTTTTTTTGGGATCCCCCCTCCTTTCTCGCAGCAATATTTAACTCAGAGCTCCATCCCACACCAATGTGCCCCTCTTTGCAATTGGTGATATTCATAACAGTCTAATAATTGTATTAGTGTACAGAAAGACTATTTGGATAATTAAGTTTACATAGCATTCTTATATCCTAGCCAGAAGGTAACAACGCTACAAGCACTATCAGATTATCTGGAAAAGTACAAATTACAATTAACCACTCACCATCAAATTGACTAATTTAAAGACAATGTGTACAAAATGTACACTACATTGCTAATACTTTAGAAAAATTTGGAGAATACTTACAATAACTCTTGCACAATCTTCTATATCCATTTCTCTCCATCCTCTGCGAAAATGAGAATGAGCCAGGATATCTGACCAACGACCCCATCCAAATGTCAATAAGCCACGTTCCACTTTGAAGCATTCTGAACGTGCCCAACTGCCATAAGCAATTTCTCCATCCTTAGGAACATATTCATCAGCCATAAAGCGAAGGCGGGATTTCTTCCCTGATTTGCCGGCTTTATTGCGGCGACCTATAATAGAAGATTCATAGAAAAATAAAATATTAAAGTACTTGATTATTTCCATGTTGCTAAGAATTGTTAATTAAAAATAACCTCAACAATTGTCAATACCCGCAAAAACACACCCAATATTTATTGTAAGACAAAGTAATAAATTCACATAGAGAATTTCTATTACCAATAGGAGCATCTTCATCACTGTCTGAGGAGCTATCAAGCTCAGACATATCAACAACAGACTCATCATGGCCATATCGCTTTATCTGAGTTCTTCTCCTAGGCTCAGAAATCACCAACTCATTCTAAAAATAAGAAATAAAAGATTTTAAAGCACATGTAAATTGGTAAGTTTTGTTATACTCCTGACATGGTTAGCAACAAAAGGCACGAAGGCTTTGTAGTTCAATGGTGTTTCCTGCACAAATTTTACCTTGTCTCCTTCTTCTGTAGTGTCTATATCAGCTCTCTTTGCCCACTTTTTCCAAAAGTCAGGATCATCAATGTCTATATCCGAGCGAATTCCAGCAGAGGCAAAACTCGCTTTCGAAAAAGTAGAACCTTTTTCTGATTCTAGAGTTATCACAGTTGTACGACGTTCAAGGATTTGGTCAATATCCTCCTCGCAAAACTTGTCACCAGCACTATCCTCATCCATAATAGCACCGTATGCACCTGAAAGTCAAACAATGTCACCATTTAGTGAGTAATCAGTTTACAAGGCCATTCAGAAAATATGTTGCTTGTAAGAGGGAGGTCATCAAAAATCAAAATGAAGGGCAAGGTCGAAAAATCAACATTCCCAGAATATTTTTAGTACTACAACAAAATCTGTCCAAGCCGGACCCTGAACAGACGGAAACCTGACTCGATCGGAAAATTTCTCAGGCCAGTGAAGTTAAATGCCAATTTCCACAGCCTCAAACAATGTCTGTGCAACCCGGAAACGGAACGGTTTCTCGTGTTCTCATAAAGCGGAATTGCTGTGAATGCATTTGGTCGAGGGCCCATGACGAGACACACTTAACAGAACGCATCTCCATCTCGGCTATAATTTCTCCGCCCGTCACGAGGCAGCCGCACCGGCTTGGAGAGTGACTGATATTAAATCTTTAATCAAACAAGCCGTTAGTGCGTAATCAGAGCGCGCCATACGCAAACCAGCACTGGAAAGAGCTGGGTCAAACTGTCACCTATACCTCGTAACCTGGAGAGGCCCAAGGGTGTGGTAGGCTTCAGAACTACTACGAGTACTGGCCATGACTAGCTAGCCTCCCACCAGCATTGTATAGGCGCCTTCGAGAGCGACGCCTGTGTACTACGCAACTACCCAAGAATGGATGCAGTCCACTTCCCTGAATGCCCTGCCCTAACTCACTGTTGGCAAACGAAGACCACCTGAGAGAAACTGCACATCTGTACTGGTCAGCGGGTCACCAAATGGCTACATACCAAGGATGGGCGCTGTCTAGTAAGTGAGTAAGCAAGTTTTGGAGAGGAGACTGATGTACGGGGATTCGCATCTTCCCCCCCCCCCCGGAACATTACAATACTTTATTACCGTGTAAGCAGTAACGAGAAAGTAAAAACTAGGGGGGATAAAACGGCACACACACTTGCATTATAGGAAATAGTAATGTAAAAAGATAAGTTTTAATTTCTGCCATACTAAAAACTCAAAATTGAAAGAGTCCAATTCAAACGAATCGCTTGAGGTGCACGTCTAGATTTATTTCAATAGCAAGGAACAATATGTAGTAATCATTTGTAACTTTTACAAATGAAGCAAAAGTGAATAAATTTAACTATTACATTATTTGCAATACATCATAGAGAAAAAGAAAACAAAAAATTACATGGGCTTATCTTGATTACATCGAAGTGAGTAAACTTCTGAAGTCCATAATCAGCATTTAAAACTTCTAAAATAAAATAAATGTTTAACATTGCTGTGTTAAATATATTACCCTCCTTAAATCTATTTCCTTTCTTAAAAATGTTATCTATATCATAGGATCATCACGACCGGCGACAGTGAGAGACATTCGGATGTAATTTGAAACAGCTGAATTGCGATTTTGGGAACCGAGAGAGCATCAAACAAAGCGCAGGAAATTCAAATTTACCATTTGGATTTTCCCAATTTTCAAAAATATAGAGAATTTGCAGAAAATGGGATAAGTACCACTTCCTTTATCGTTCTTTGCTATATACGTGAAACATTTTAATAAGACAATTGGCATACAATTTAAAAATTGTCTCTGTTTCTGATGAACACGTTTCATTAAGGAAAACATTATCTTTATAATTGTAGTTGTAGGAAGACACTGAATTTTTTTACAAAAATGTTTGCGGTTATTGAAAAATTAGAGATTTTAACGAAAATGAGATCTGCACCACTTTCTAAAGCATCTTTTACCATATCCAACCACAAAATTTAATTAATAAAACCATTTTTGTTGAAAATTTTGAAATGTCCCACTGGCTACATGTAAAGTACCCTCAAATTAAAATAACAGTTTCAAATTCAAAGGGATGCGACTTCAGCCACGTCGGGCGGGGAATATCAATATTGGTGAAAATTCTGCTTACAGTTTTAGCCGCAAGCGTGGTTCACATAGACGGGCGTTTTAATAGATATCAATGACCCACAAAACGTGTATTCTAACTAAACGTGTTGGAGGAACTAATGTAAAAGTAAAAAGTAGAATGTAGTAGTAAAAGTAGAAAATCTCTAAAAGTAGAATCAACATTATATCCAATTTTTCGTTACCAGGTGCCGATAATAATAGTATTTTTGCCAAAAATTAGCTATTTCTTTCCCACAGCTTTACAAAACTTTCTCTATATCGCGTAAGCTTTGTGAAAAGGTAAAAAATATGAGAAAATTTTGATAAATGTCACGGGGACTTCAACTGATGTACCCCCAAAAATTAGAAGCCACGTATAAATTCGCAGAATCTCGATCAGGGATTATTTATTTTTGAAGAATTTCTGTGCAAGGTATAAGCACTAATACTGTTTACAGACAGCTATTTTTGAAAGGAAGAAGGGAAAAAAACTTTTTCGATAATATCCTAAAAGGGGATTTCCGTTGAAATCTCGATATCAAATTTTTGCAAAATTTAGATTAAAAAAATAGATAACTTACCTTTCTTCAATAAATCTTCTATTTCTTTTTTGGATAGTTGTTTATTATTATGATCTTTTCCTTGTGCAGTATTCATACTTTGCAACAAAGCTTTATCTAAACCAAGTTTCAAGGAGGCTTTGTCAAACATCTCCCTCTCGTATGTGTTGCGGCAAAGCAAGCGGTACACCTTCACCATCTTCTGCTGGCCGATGCGGTGGCATCGCGCTTGGGCCTGGAACGCACAACACAATAACGTCACCACGTCACACGTTCCAACTCACTTTGTATGGTGCATAAAACATTTTGATGCAGAGTACGATTTAATTACTACTAATAATATTATTAGAGATATAACAGCACATAGATTCTCGCATTATTTGCTATCAATATATGAAACAATATACATGAACATGAAAGTTTTCATTGATGTGTACAGTGGCTAGGAATGGAAGGCGGATAAGTATGTATGTAAGAATTAAGTCATGACCACTGGAAACTTTTGTGGTAGCGACATACAAGATTCACAATTTTGGCGGGTTATATAAATTTTGTACATCTTGGAACTGTTCTTCAAGTTCGGTGGATTTCTTCAAGGATTAAATTATCATGAAGGGAATTTTCTGAAGGATGAGGGGTAAAGGTTGCTGCAAAAATAAATTCACCTAGCACTTTTACCAGTAGGTGTAGTTGCTATGGATGTTGTGGTCATTACAGAGGGTATATTTGTTGGTTTGCAAGAGTAAGAGACGGAAAGTGATATACTACACAGTATGATCGGTTGGTTTTGGAAGTGAAGGTACAGGGCGTTAAATATAGCCAAAAGATGAGTTACTATTTCAATGAGTAGGTTAAGGAACGATTTTAAGAAGCGAGAATGACGCTTTTGACAGTAATTTCGTATATATCTTTTGTGATACAACGGTTCTGTAAGATTGGTGTAATAGGAGGTAGTGTGTTGCGCGAACGTACTGGGGGTGCTGTTAAGTCTCAAGTATCGAGAATGGTGTGGGAGAGTGAATCAATGGCTCTGTCAATTTCTGGAAAGTTTTTACAGAAATTGGTGGTAGGAAGCAAGAAATCAGGGTCTGAAAATGAGGCCAGATAACGTTTTGCAGCTAGTAGGGCTGGACAGGGCGATTTTCTTTCATTGATGTATTCAGGGAGAAAACAAGGGGACGATGGTCTGAAGGGAGAGCGATGGGTAGCTCTACGATAATATTGTGGCAAATATTGCTGGAAATACTGAAGTCAAATATGTCTACTTGCATTGCAGATTGGTAAGAATAATATAAGGGAGAATCAGGAGCATGCACTGTTAGATTTTAATCATTCATTATCTGCAAGAAGGATGCCAGCAGGCGAATTCAGTCTTCCACCCCTATTCATTAAAAAGTCCCGTTATAGGGTGTTAAAAGTCCCCTACAACAATTGTAGGTTGATTTGATGAAAACTGCAGTTCGATATTGCCTTTTTTTGAAGGAATATTGGAAGCTAATATATTGAGATGAGATGAAGTGAGATTGTCCTGCTTGTTGTACTGCAACACTTAATTCCGCAAGCTCTTAAAATAACAATAAAAAATTACAAAGAAAGCAATACCTGGAGTATGTGAAAGATTAGAACCCCATGAAAAATCAAATTAATCCTTTATTTCATTTCCAAGCATCTTAACATATCTCATGATTACCACCTTACTTCCAAAAATACTAATCATTTTAAAGAAAAATGTTATAAGATGCTAAACACATACCATAACCAGGATATTATTAACTCAAATAAAAACTAGAGATGCTACAGAATGGCACAGGCTCTCTTGTATTTGTTTTCTATTTTCTTTCATCTGGGTTAGCTATTCAAACTTGACACATACTCTTATTAGCTGCCAGGTATTGACGCACAAGGCATTACATTTTTGATATTTTTGAACAAACAAAAGAATAGAGCAATATGGCACTTATGTCATCTCAAGGAGTACATTTATCCCTATCCCTACCAAAAGTTTAAAGAAAAAAATTGGAGCCGTTTACAAGAAAATCTTGTTTTTGTTGTTTTTTTAAAATTGCACATATTGCACGCAATATTGCGAGAAAAGTACTACAAATTTCAAAAATAAAATGTACATGACCTTAATGAAACAACTAATTATGGGCAACAAATTTAGTTTGAATGAAAAACCTTTATCTTCAATTTTGTAAAATTAATACTTTCGAAATTTCCGAAAATTCACAGTTAACCGTGAAAATCTGACCTATGCCACATTTATAATCTCAAAGCTTCGACTCGAGACGGGTAGAGGTTTCTCCAATTTGGAAAAGAATCCTATGCATGGTTTTCGCACTAGTTGTGTTCACAGACAGATGGACATACATATGTTTTGCCGTCAATTGATTTTTCGGTATCAAGGACCTACAAGACCGGGATTCTGCCTACGCCACATTTTAGAAGATTTCCCCCTTACTTTGGCAACTGGATTTATTCAGTTTTTCTTTATCAGGGCCCGGAAATGATATTTTCCTGGCGAAAATCCGCCGTTATTTTCCACAGCATTACATAACTTTCTCTATAATATATGTGTTACTTAGTATACAAGAACATAAGAACAAAAGCAACGTTAACTAGTGTCGCAACAACAAAAAATACTGTCTCCAATTTCTAAATTTGCAATTTTCGAGAACCTCAAGTTCAACGAAAATGAAACCTGCATCATTCTTTTAGCGATTCTTGTTCTATACGTGAAAAAAAAATTCACTATGATTTTTTTTTTGAAAGACATGCTTTTTTATATATTGCCTAAATTTCAAGCATTATTAGGCAACTAGCATACCTGTGTGAAAACTCTTGCAATGTTAATCCCCCCCCTTTCCTTATCCTTTCCATTAACAAGGAAAGTTGTTAATGATATATGTTCATTTCTTAAAAAAATGTATTAATGTAACAGTAGACATACTTAAAGAATATCAAACAAAAATAAAAACAATGCACTTGATGTTGAAAACCAATTTTTAATAAATGTTTATTCAGTAATAGATGTTCTTTGAACAATTCACAAATTTGGTTGCCTTTTAAAATTAATTCACATAGTCTTGTAGGCTACTACATTTTGATTTTGATTGTTTATGTATTTCAAGATATTTTACTTCAGTTAATATAAAGTTTGTTCTTTGTGTTGTGCCATAGCATAAGTTTTTCCCTACTACATCCTCATACCCATGCGAGAACTCTCGTTTCTTAAACCCCACACTCTTCCCTATCCTTCTATTTCCATTTTAAGAGGGAAAGTTTTTAACAAAATATCTTAATTTGTTTAAAAATGTAGAAAAGTGAAATTTCGCCGTACTGACACAATATCAAAAATAATTAGTGGTGCTACAGAATGGCACAGACTTTCCCGTATTTGTTTTCTATTTCCTTCAGTCTCGGCTACATATTGCACAACTTGCCACATATTCTAGCCAGCTACTATTTGTCACCACCCAGAGTAAATTTTGTTGAAATTTTCTTAATTTTTCGTTTTCTAATAATAGAATAGAAATATTATTTTAAGAATGTTAACGAACAGTAAAATCTCATCCTAAATGGCAATTTTCTTTGAAAAATTTGGGTCCATTTTTAAGAAAACTGTGCTTAAGCACTATTGTAAATTCAATATTTAAATCTTTTTTTTTTCACAGAAAATTTTTGAGTTTTCGAAAAACGTTATTAGACTAATTTAAATCATATTAATTTACAAATACAATTGTGTTTACAAAAATTGTTGAAATTTGCTTATTAACGTTGTGTAAGATCTTTGAAATAAATTACATTTGTGTAATTTTTGAAAACACAACAAAATATCCTGAAATTAACTTTAAGCCATAATGAAGAGTGCAAATAGCACTATCCCATCGAAAAGTTTGAAGAAAAAATTTGGAGCCACCTTTTCAAAAACTGGATTTTGTGCAATTCTGAAAAGGCTGAATTTTGAGCTAGATTTCACAGAAAACTTGAATTTTCGAGAAATTTTATGACATTATTTAAAGCACATATACGCATGAATAAATGTGAACAAATTGCCACTCACACAAACATTAACATGAGTAAAGAGTCCAAAAGATGTCATTTTTGTAATTTTTGAAAAAAACAAAAGAATGGAGCAATATGGCATTTATGCCACCTCACAGAGTACATTTAATTCTATCCCTAGCAAACGTTTAAATAAAAAAAAATTAAGCAGCATTTGAGAAAAATCTTGTTTTAATAATTTTTTAAAATTGCATATATTGCTCGCACTATTTCACAATAACAATCAAAATTCTCAAAAACAATGTACACGACCTTAATGAAAGAACTAATCATGTACAACAAATTTCATTTGACCAAACAAACAGTACCTTCAATTTTGTAGTTGTAAGATGACGCCACCTCGATGAACTTATGCCACCTTTATAAGTATATTTTACAATATTCTTGCAAGAAATTTAAAGAAAAAATTTGGGGCCGTTTTTGAGAAAATTTTGAAAATGCCCAAAGCGCTTCAGACAAAGTACTCCCAAATTTTAAAGAGTTTTTCAAAATCTCAAAGCTTCGACTCAAGCCTAATGGACGGGTTTCTTCAATTTGGAAAAAGATCCTAAGCATGGTTTAGGCACTAGGAGTGTTCACAGACGGACTTTTTGAAAAGAAACACTTTTTCAGTATCAGGGGATCCCAAAAGATGTATTTTCCTTGAAATCTCGAAATCAATTTTGCATAGAATTACATAACTTTTCCTATACTTTGTGTACTTTTATATACAAACGTACACAGGAAAGTACAGGAAATCAATGCAATTAATGTTCAAACGTAATTTTCAATAAAGTTCAATATTATTGTAACATTTCTTGGAACAATTGACAACACTCCCTTAAAAATATCTGAAGTAATTATTCAAATTCTTCGACAGTTAGCTTTTCGTTTTTTGTGATAGTTAACAAAAGCATTAACAAAGATTTTTACTCTTGAGAAAGCTACATAACTGAACACGCCGACTTCAAAGTTCACCAAATTACTGCTTATAACGAAAATAGTGGTACAGGTATAACAAATCAAAACTAACAAGGCAAATCTTCACTCTTCAGTGTACACCCACATCCCTCCACAATTAGGTAAACAGCACTTGTACACATCAGCAAATCGTTAAAAGAATGTTTTCACTACATGGAGAAGAAACAATCATCAGTAATTCTAGTGATTGCTACGATAGCAAATCTTGAATTTATAATTATGCAAATAAAACTTGTCAGTCTGTGCAAAGTATGGTCTAGAGAGAAAGCGTAAGTAGTATAACCAGTCTATCATGTTAGATTGTCGTAAAAGATAGAAGAATTTAAGCCTTCTAAGTGTGATGTCACAAACATGGTCAAAATCACCAAGGTCCACCAATCTAGGTGGCATTGATAATATCGATAAGTACAGAATCAGCAAAAATTCAATAGAATGTCCAAGAATGTTTCATTCTGAAGATTATGGTGTGAGAAATGTTTCAAGGCCTTCAGCCTACAAATTTTAATTTTTAACCTTTTCGCTGCTACATTCTCCGCCGGTACGCACAGCGAGGATTACGGCCCGTTTTCCTGGTGGCTCTTCTACCTGCGCTGAGTCAGTGGAATGACCTACCTTTCCCTGTGCTGAATAAGATTCGGGCGCTCCAGACTGGTCTGCGCCTCGCAGCCACAGTGAAAGGAAAAAACATTTCCCATCCTTCTTTTTGATTCGGGCTTTGGACAGACACTGGCGAAGTTAAATTTTTTTTTTGTTTAGTACTATTTTCATAATTTTTTTGTTTAATTTTTTCTTTTTTTATCTTTGGCTTTGGACCGACACCGGCGAAGTTAAAAGTATATTTTTTTGGTTTTTAGAACTATTTTTTGTTTAAATTTTTTTCTTCTTATCTTAGGACAAGATTTTTAATTTATTTTATAATAATTTTCCTGCAATTCCATTAACTTTAATATTTCTTTTTTGTGTGAAATATTTCAAAGCACAGAGCAGCACATAAAGGAACATTGCATGCTTTGCATTCGTACTTAGTTTCTCGACGCTTGTTTTGTTTAGCACAAACAACACATCTTCGCCTTGGTGACTTCTTCTTAGACTGATCACCGGGTATCAGATTTGGAAAATGCCTTCCTGTAAATCGAAGGACATTTTCGTCTTCTGAGCGCCTTCCTCTGCCAGCTTTCGCGACGTCATTCTTGTCGAACGAATGAAACGTACACTGGTTGCGAAACTAAAATACTGAGCACACTCACAATGAAAAAATTCAGAAAAATGCAATGTTGAATGCAGAAACAATTCAAAATCCATCAATTAGTAACAAAATGCACCACAACTCTAAAGAACAAACCAAAACATAAACCCAAGACTAATAACAGATGTCCAATTCAAAACTACATGAAATGAACTGTTCAAACTGCAGGAGCTGAGTGAGGTCTCAAGAGGAAGTTCTCGGTTAAATAGCAAACAGACATTGTGTTACACAGAACTGGAAACAATACTGCACAAAAGAAAATAATTTCAATGGAAGCGCTTCCGCGAGCCGCCTTCACATTAGGTATATTTGGAAAACCCGGAATTATCCACCTTTTCCTTTCTGTAGAAAGGAAATTCACTAGAAAGAAGCGATTAGGCAGTGCGCGCCATAAGACGTCCGGAGGCCCCCAGAAACGGCCCGGCGCCGCGCCTATAGAGGTCCAGAGGCTGCAGGTAACATCACGTCGCCGCGCCTATAGGCGTCCAGAGGCTCCCAGAAACAGCCCGGCGCCGTGCATATAGATGTCCAGAGCAGCGAAAGGGTTGAGGTCCAATAACACTTTGTTTAGGAGTTGTTTAACAATATGACTGAGTACTGCTGGTTGCATTTGACATGAATATATAGCTGCTTTTTTAAAACAAATTCTTCATATATACGTTAAGTTGCAGAGCAATTCGTCACATCTTGAAATTCTTCTTTCGTTAGAGATCTCTTATAAAGATTGTTTGCGTGTGAGGGTCGCAAAAGGTACGTATACTACTGAAACAATATAGGAGACTAGGCCAAATTCATAGATGTCTCTTACACTGAGTGTTATGAATCGTAATCATAAACAACCCTTGAGTGAAGTCTTAAGTGAGCACTCATTCCTATAAGCAAGGCAGCCTGCTCCCTTAAATGTCCCTTATGGCTCCCTCGCATCGTCAGTCGTATCCAGTTTAGGTTTTACTTTTACGCGGCGTTCACAGACTATTGAACTCGTTTTGCTGGTGTTTGTATAGTGAAGGCAGTTAAAATCTATCATTTGTGAAACATGTTATGGAAAACTACTTCAATAATTGTTTTGAGTTTTATACTCAACACATCCTGCAAAATTCGGAGAGATATATTAGAGATACGAGCAACCCATTGAAAATGTACTAGAATGATGATTGGAAATGAAATAGAATGAAGAACAATTCCGAAAACGGTTTCATTTCAATAAAAGTACTGCAGGGGATACACTTGTGCCGATGATCGACAAAAGTTCCAATGACTGAACGAGGATTGCCGATTTGCCCCTTATTAAAAGTTCTCGTTGCATTAAGATGTTATGCAACTACAACCTTTCACGAATCTTTTCCAAAATTTTTAACTTTGCTGATTTATAAGACCTATTATAAGTAATTATGAATTTCGCAATATGAATTTAAATTGTTGTATAATGGAATTTATGTTAATGCTATAAGGGGTTGACATTTTCAATTACATGAAATGTTAATAATCCATTACCAATATTGGCAGACTTATGTTCATACCATGTTACCATACCACCACTTTATGTTTATTAGTTATACTAGTGCATAAATTAACGTTGAGGAATCAATTGAAACTGATGTTAAGTATATTACAATCCAATAATGCACATAAATAATGTGTAGAAAATGCACACAAGCAGAGGTTAATGGATTATATTTTTTACCAAACATTTCTTATTATTAAGGATTTTTAATAAATACATTTTAAAAATATTAACATGATACCGGTGTCAAATAGTCATTGAAATTATACGATAATCATAGATTATATTGTTACAAATCTGCTTGTTATTAGTGATTGGAAGTTATCTAGTAAAATGTACCAATATCAAAAATCTTGTTTTATCTGTATGAGAACATATTAGAGGTAGTAGAAGTATTTTGTGTGGGCGCGACGTCAACTCTACGTTGGAGTGTCCACCCCCTGTTAAATTGGACACTCTTTGTACAAGATAAAGTGCGTATGTAATCCCGGTTGCCAAGGACTTCGAAACAACGGCGGCCTATGCATATTGCCACATTGCCACATTTCCCTTCCGCTTAAGGGAACACTCATTCCACGGTCCTAAGGAACGTCTATGAAATATGAGCGCCTATAAGTGAACACTTATTTTGACAAAGCACTTATCACTTAAGGGTTCGCTTATCCTATAAGTGACGACCATGAATTCGGCCCTATGTTATACTTGTTTATTGTTTGTTTTTGTTTTTTTCCCCCCCCTACAAAAATAGATTGTACATGATTGTTTTTATAGATTTTACATTTTGAAACATTTTTTACCACAAAAATCTCAGTCTTCAATTTTGTAATTTTTAAATGTTAAAATTTTGCAACTTTGAAAATGCAGAGAACTCTTTGGAAATGTGACCAACACCACTTTTTTACCGTCCTTAGACAAAGAGCAGGGAAAAAATGAAGTTGGAGCAGTTCTTTTTTTAAACGTTTAATAAATGTAAATATTAATAATTAATATTATTAAATCATTAAGAAGTAATAATAGTAACAATAATAATAGTAACAATACTACTACTACTACTACTACTACTACTAATAATAATAATAATAACAACAACAACAACAACAAAAATGATAATGAAAAGACTGGTGCGAATCTAAATGACATGTGTTGGTTGCCACCACCCAAGAAGCACTATTCAGAGGAGGACACTGCCGCAATGAATGGGAGGGCAGGGTATCATAAAATTAACAACCTACCATGCTAAGCAGACAAGAGCCATCAGATAGTATTTTGCTGGGAAAGTGAATACGTAATTCCATAAGGTGGTCGTACAGGCAGATGTCAACTATACTCCCCTAAATCTAAAACAACAAAATATATCAATCTAACAGTAATCTTTTCAACAAGAAATGGATTCCTGGAAACAGAAAGTCCTCCATGGTAGCCCTACTGCAGTTGCCAATCCAAATGTCGATGGAGAAGTGTACAAATGGCTCAGCATAGGATATTTGTACCCTGAGAGTGAAGGCCTTTTGGTGGCAATCCAAGATCAGGATGTCCCAACGAAGAACTATCATAAATACATAATTAAACACCCAGAAAAACATAGTGATGAGTGCCGAATGTGTGGGCAGGATTATGAAACCATCCAGCATATCATCTCAGGTTGCAGTGCACTAGCCCCAACAGACAACCAAAAGAGACACGATCTAGTGGGCCAGATCATCCATGCCAAGATCACTAAGAAATACAGACTCCTGCAAATAAAGACTGATACTACCAATATCATTCAGAAACAGTGCTTGAAAGCAAGTTGCACCTTAAGTTGCACCGCGACCGCAGTATTCTGACAGATAGAACAATCCAGCATAAGACCCAATGTTCCGCTCTGGGATAAACCTGCCAGCAAAGTTTGGTTAACGATTTTGCAGTTGTCAATACAAGCAACATGGTCGCAAAACATATCAAGCAAAAATTGATAAACACCGAGAGCTAGTATATGCAGTGAGAGAACAAGTGGCATGTTGCAGACATTAAAACTGTTCCAATTGTCCTATCAGCAACCGGAGAGGTACCAAAACTTCTTAGCAAATCATTAGACGATCTATGGTCAAGACTATTATCATCGCTCTTCAAAAATCAGTCATTATCAGTACATGTTCACTTGTCAGGAAGTTTATGGGAGGACATGAGGGATTCTGAAGCTTTTAAATTTAGGTATTATATTGTAATTATAATTCTGATATTGTATCTGTGTGGTAGCTGTATAAATCCATTAATTTGTGTGAAAATGGATCCACAACAACAATAATAATATCAAGAACTTGGTATTCGAGTTATGAAATACAGTTATATCAGGGAAGCATATGTTTCTTATCAAAAATTTGCCATGCAATATGTTTTTGGTTATTACATATTTTTCCTAAAACAACATATTTTGTCACATTTTAATTTATTTATACTTCGAAATGGAATATTTCAGGTGAAAGTTTGCTATATATCTTACTGGAATAAACTTTCTTACAAAACAATGTAATGCTACTGTGCTTCTATGACCACCAGACCTTTGCTATAAATTGTCAAACTTACCTCCCTCCCTTCTTGGAATCAAGGATGAGAACATGTTTCTGAAGCAGAAGTAATCTCACCCCTATGATTCCTTTTGATTTATAGAGCCCCAGCATAACTCTTATCAAAAACTAACAAATTTTTTTTGGAGATCGTTGTCTTAGTATGTTGTTGAATTTTAGGGAGGTAGATGTTAAAATCTAAAAACCAAGGGTTTGCAGAGGTGGGGTGGGAGCTGGATACTTGGACGTACCTAGTATGCATTTGGCAATACTGAATGCAATTCTGTTTGACTTTTTAAAAGATCAAAATTAATATTTAATGTGTATTCAATTAAAAAAAAATACTTCTCAATAAAAACCAATTAAATCTAAAAACACCCTATGGGTCAGGCTTTATTAAATCTTTTTTTTTTTTCAATGGCCTTTCAATGACTTTCCTGACCCAAGAACAACCTCTCTTAAATTACATTAAAAGATTGGAATGCTCATACCTGTAGATCATTTTGTGGATTCCAATCACTGTCATAAATAATTACAGTATCAGCAGCTGTTAAGTTGATACCCAAACCACCAGCTTTCGTACATAATAAGAAAACAAATCTGTCAGAATCCGGCTTGCTGAATCTATCAATGGCAGCTTGTCGAAGGTTTCCACGAATTCTCCCATCAATACGCTCAAATGGATATCTGTAACAGAGATATACATGTTACTTCAATGGATATTATATTCACAATTACTATGTACACCAAGAATTCAATGAACTTCCTTAAGAGTTAATGAAAAGGCAGATTCTGAGTGATCTGCTGCCACTTTTCATTTCCACTAAAATTTGTTCACATTATAGGAGAAGGGAGATATAGAATAGAATCACTATGAATTGTCAGTTGACCGTTGTGATACTCCAACAAACAAGGAAACTTCCTAACACTACTGTTAGGGCCCCTTCTCACCTGCCTTCCGAACGCCGCGGCTTGTAACCGAACATTAGTTTGAATGGAGTCATCCCCACGTGCGGAGGTTTGCGCCGCTGCGGCGTTCGGTGCCGGGCGCTCGCTACGCGAAGCGGAGGAGGTCGAACATGCCACCGTTAGCAGAACAGCTTTAAATAATGGTATTCTCTATGCGCCACCGGTCTCGGCGTTTTAGCGGCTGCGGTCCCTTTGTTCGTCGCCGCCGGAGGGTTGGCAAAACTTACTGCTGCAGAACCCCCCCCATCCCCCCCCCTGCCACCAGTAAATTTAGCAACTGGATTTATCCACTTTTTCATCACCAGAGCCTGGTAATAAGAGTTTTCTGCCGAAAATTTTCCGTTTTGTCGACCAACATAACATAACTTTCTCTTCTTAACCCTCCCACTTTAACCGCAATTTAAAATCAAGTACTATACCTGGGGTCCTTTTGGACTCCAAGCTTTACTGACAATTTGGAAATGGTAAACACAAACGAGTACGGCAATATACTGAGTGTAAATAATTGTTTTTATATAATTGTACATTTTAAAGTGATTTTCATTAACATAATAAATTTAACAAATTAATGATGATGGGGTCCAAAATGACCCCAGATATGGTATGAGGGATAAGAAATTCCTTCTTAAACATGAGAAATTTGGAACAATTTGAAAATTTACTACCAAAATATTAAGAGGATTGGGAACTAAAATTAGAGAGATTGAAAAATTTAGCTATATACTAGATAATTACATAATTGTGTTTACCGGGACATGGATGGTACCAGAGATTTTGAGCTCTAAATTTAATTTGAAAGATTTTATAATTTATGGAAATGATGGAAATTGTATTATTAGCATGTTTAGTAGAGGTGGTGGTGTTCTCATTGGAGTAAATAGCGTGTATATTGGTGTAAATAGCGTGTAAAGATATTGATGTTATAGTTTTACTATTAGACTCATCTATTTGTTGAGTTCTATGTTAATTTCTGAACAAACAAATTCGTTGCAATACCACGGCAGTGAGTAAACCATACAATTTGTGTTGTGTGTGGTGAGGTACCTTTGAAGAGCTAAAGGCAGAGTATTACACACTTAACAAGAAATGCATGTAACTTGTATGTTGGGGGTCAAATCAGTATTCAGGACAAATCATGACAGGCCCCTCAGTTTTGCTGTGTGCCTTATGCAACATTACTGGCTTCACAGAAATTCGCGACATATGCCATTTGCAATTTCCATGGCATGGAGAGAACCAAAAGACCAACCCCATCGGCTGTTATTTCAGCATTAGACAATTAGAGTTCATGTTCCAAAATCCCTGGCGATAAAGATATAAACTTAAGTACTGTAAAGAATGGCAATGAAGACTCAATTTTCAGTGGAATATCTACACAATGTGATAAACACAATCAGTCGAAACAAAAAGTTTGAATCAGGCAGAATTGTTGGCGTTTCTACTAAATGGTTGGAACCTTCTTTAGAGGGGAATTACTTTGTATAGCTGATGGGAACAAAATATTCAATTCCTATTCTCAGAAGAAGGCAATCTTAAGTATTGTACTCATGTTGGTGCATTACTGAGAACAATACTGCTTTGGGAGACAACCATGATCCTAAGAAATTAAAGTTGTTCATAGATTCCTCCAAACCCAGTTTAAAAGTCCAACTTATTCCTATTCGAAATGAGAAACAAGCTATTCCTCTTGCATATGCAGCCCAGATGAAAGATATGTATGGTATTATGAAACTTTTGTTAATGAAGATACAATACTAGCTATATTCATGGAGTGTATACAGCAATTTGAATGTTTGTGGACATTTGTTAGGTCTACAAGGATATTCTAAATTTTGCAGTTTTCTATGCGAATGAGATAGCGAAGACTACAAAAATAACTTTTTGAAGAAACACAGGTCTCAACTGGTTCTCTAACATCTGATTCTTAGACAAAAAATGTAACTTTGCAACCGCTACAGTGCTGAAAAGGTTGCATAGACGTCGCTTCTAAAGTTCATAACAGAATTCCTTGGTAATAGAAAAGCTCAGATCT
This sequence comes from Gryllus longicercus, assembly GCA_038098605.1. Classification (NCBI taxonomy): domain Eukaryota; kingdom Metazoa; phylum Arthropoda; class Insecta; order Orthoptera; family Gryllidae; genus Gryllus; species Gryllus longicercus. The sequence goes on from JAZDUA010000268.1 coordinate 853,920, forward strand.
ATGAAGAAATAGTGTCGGAACTCCTTCACAATTATAAAGCTCTGGGATGTAGCATAATACTTAATATCACAATTGGACTTCTTTCCTGAAAATCTTGTTGCTGTGAGCGACAAACACGAATGATTCAAACAAGACATTCCAATGAAAAAAAGGAAAAGGTAAAATGGAATCAAAATATGCTTGCAGACTTTTGCTGGGTACTAAAAAGGGATTTTTCATTCAAAATTACATTTTGATTAAGATTATTATTTGTAAATAAAGTAAAGAAAACCAATAACTGAACAACAGTGTGTACTTTTTAATTGCCCATTACAAATAAATGCTCCACACATTTTCCATAAAAAACAGCCACTATATTCTATTTAAAAGAATAAATAAATAAATTTTGTCAACCAGTGTAATTGATTCATTCTCCTTATAAGAAACATAATTCTCCTACACACACACACACTATCCTGTCACACTCAGTTTTGTTGACGGCAGATTGTAAAAGCAATGCTGTGAGAGATTTTGCTACTTTTAACAGCAACCTAAGTACATTAATCACATCCAATCCGAAAAATATTTGGCGCTACATTAAATATAAAAGGGATAGTAGAGGTTTACCAAGTATTGTGATTCTTCTACGTTCAATTGCGTCAATTCTACTGTAAAAGGTTTTGCTGAATACTTTTCGTCTTTTTGTAATCATCAATTGAACTCGAATTTTAATTGTGACGACTCTGATGTGCAGAATCTGAGAGAATTTCAGATTAAAAATTAATCTTATATTTTACGCCAGATTGAACTCTTAAACCCAAAGACTAGTACTGGTCCAGAAGGCATTTCATCCATTTTCTTAATAAATTGTAAATTTATCATTTCACAGATTTTGAAAGTTATATTCGACTTATATTTAGTTGAGGGAGCATTTCCCAATGAGTGGAAATCATCTTTTATCTTAACTTTTTATAAGTCAGGCAACAAACACCACATAAATTACAGACAAACCATATCAATTTTCAGTGTGATACCGAAGCTCTTCAAATCTTTGATTGTTGATAAGATTGCCAAATTGATTTATCCACTTTTGTCTGACAGATAGTTTGGCTTCATGCCAGACAGAAATATTGAGTTTAATTTTGTATATTATTTATCTACATTCTCAAAGAAGTGGGACGTAATTGTCAGACTGACTGTCTTTAAACTGATTTTAGTAAGGCTTTCATCCCGTTAACCATCTCATTTTGTTGCACCAGAACGCTTGGGGAGATGTGGACCACATAAGTTGGTTCAGCAGTTAATATTTTGCCAATCGCATGCATTTGGTCTCATATGGTGGTTTTATCTCTGGCCCCTATTGCAGCTTGGTCAGGCGTTCCCCAAGGTTCTCATTTGGGTCCCCTATTGTTCAATATCTTTACTAATGACATTTGTGAGATGATCAATGATGTTGAATACCTGCTCTTTGCAGATGATATTAAGCTTTTCTTGAGAATGCAGTCAGTCGAAGATAGGGTTCTTTTGCAGCAAGTATTGAATGCTCTGTCTGATTGCTGCGTAACAAATGACCTTCTCAATGTCAAGAAATGTAAGTTGATAACTTTTACCACAGCTAGATCGGTAAAGGCTTTTTTATTACAAACTTAACTCCATTGAGTTAACGTCACATCCATGAGAGATTTGGGCGTGATATTTGATTCTGGTATGACATTTATTGAACATATCCAGTGGACTGTAAATAAATCTAACCAGATCTTGGATTTTATGAGATGAACCCGGTATGAATTTTATTCAATTATGACATTAATTAATTATGCTCTTTCTTGTGTTAAACCAATTTTGATATTCTCCTCTGTTGTATGGTCCATCTTTCTTGGCAACCATATATCGAGTATAGAGATAGTGCAACATAAAGGGTACCCCCAGTTACGATGGTAAAAAGTTCCCTAAAGCCAAATGGTATATGAGTAGTAACACTATAATTCTAACATAAAAATATTATTTTTCATAGGTTTTTTAGCCCCCAACTCTCCACCACAATCCTCGAATTTAAAAAAAAATGTTTTTTTTTTTAATTTTATTTTTTTTGTCCATATCAAACCAACTTATCTGAATGGAAAAAAATTCTCAACATAAAAAAATATTTTTTTCTAAAAGTTTTACATTTTTTCATAATTTTTTGGCGCCAGATTCAAACAAAAAAATGTTTTAAAAAAATAAAATTAAAAAAAATTTTTAAAGTGAGATTAAATAGCGGAACAGGCGCGAAAAAAATATCAAAAATTCCTCGCGGAACGGCGGATTTTCCCTATTTTTTTCAGATTTTTCCGATCACTGGGCTAGAAGTTACAAAATGTTAATCAATATTTCAACCCTTTTTTCATTTTAAATATGTTTTGATCATAACTAAAACAATTTTTATACACAATTTGTTATAAACAGTTGTTATAAGCATGACAGAAAATATAATTTTTCAATCATTTTAATTTTGCAACTGTCAAATTGTAACTTTTTGGTTTTTTATTTTTAGATTTTAAATGGTTTTTGCATCGTATACTTGAACTCTTTTGGACAGTTTTGGTTAATATCTGCGTAACATGTTTGTCACTGTTTTTTTTCTTCGTTCTATGGCTCTGGAGGCTAAGTCCATACGGCCAAGGCAAGTTTGTCACTGTGAATGAGGCTTAATTCTCCTACCCAACCTGATAGCGTAATGGCGTTATCGTGTTTCGGAGATGATATTGTTTCAAATAACTAAAAAATTACATTTATTGGATCAGTGTGTTATTTCTGCGTGTTCCTTTAACAGAATATGGTATGTTTTACTAAATATTTATTGTTTATTTCGTTATAAGAATATAAAATTTAGATTTTGTTGAACGTCAATACTTTAACTTTAAAAATGTGTCTGTTTTCAAGCATTTGGAGTTCGGTTATATATACAAATATTGTTTTGTTTGGAATGAAACGGTTTTAATTATAATAAGAGGAGAGTTTAATTAATACAAACCCCTTGGAAGTACGAACCATTTCATTATATATATAATCTAAAGCAATATTTAATTGTATTTTCAGAGAATTAAAACACATTTAGTTTGACGTACTCAGAATTGAAGGGAAGTGCACATATATTTATATACGTTCATCAATTTGATTCATTAACATGTAAGTATAAATTAAAAATATTTATGGAATTTTTATTTTAATTTTTTTTATAAACCGTTAATATAAATAAATAATTTTATTCATTTTCAATAAATAATGTTTTACATTATTTTATAAATCATTTCTTAAAAGCTGTATCTGTCTAATAATTTTTTTAAAGATTTTTACTTATATTAATAAATCAATATTTTCAAGTTTTTATTTATTAACAATGAACTGCTCATTTTAACTGATACTTAGTGACCTTTTTTCATTTTTCAGTCATTCCTTGTAAAACGCAGAGGAAAACAGAATGTCTACTGAAAATCCCGACATTCCAAGTAAAAGGCCAAAGCATGATTCTACTCGATGCATTCAATGCAACTTATTAATACGTACAATTTCCGGAATACCACAAACTGTTGACAATAAAAATATACACGACTTGTCAACGATTTTAAATAAATCTCTTCAACTTGGCGATCAGATTTGCAGTAAATGCCGTGCTTACACCAGAAAACAAAAGTATTCTCAAAGGCAACAAGCCCAACGTGAAGTACGTGAGGAAGAAATACGAGTGGAGCAACAAAGTCAATTTGAACAAGGTCAGGTTGAAGTACAACAACTAGAAGAACAAGTGCAACAGCAAGAACAAGTTGACGAAGGACAGAAACAAGTAACTCGAGACATGTTGGAACGGAAATCAAAACATTATGCGTTGCAGACATTCCGACAATTAGCAGAAGATGAACTACAACGACGAGCTGAACGACAAGCTCAACGACAAGAACTCCAGTTAGCGCAACAGCAGGCACAACAATCATTTGGTTCTGGAGAAGAACAACCAATACTTGCTATAGAAACAGATGCAATTCCAGGTTGCTCACGGTCAACGACAATTGGGTACGATAATGTTCTTTTAAGTCAAGTATCTATAATCAGCAGTCCGGATTCAAAATCATCTCATGAAGAATATGTTGTCAAAGAAACGCCTCTTCAAGTTGAAATTGAAAGAATTGATATGCCGTTTAAACGACCAGTCTCTACTCATAATTACTGTTGCGTTTGTTTCTCAAAAAAAAAAAAATTTATTCAAATTCCTTTTGAAGCACGTATTCAAGCATTTACTAAGAAACGAATTTTTATTCCTGATGGAAATAGGTGTTGTCCACATCATCTCATAAAAAAACGATTTTTTGTAGAAGAGCTAGATAAAATCAAAACTATTTCAAACACGTCATCAATTAAAGCTACTGAAATAGCAAAGTTTCTGGATGAATTATCAGAAAAAGTTGACTTGAGTCTCCACGATAACGTGAATGATTGTTTCATGACTGACGAACGTATTAAAGCTCTTACACGGTATACGTGGGATAACATAAATCATCTACACAATTTAATGACAACGATGAGAAATTCAGATAATCGCAGTATCAATCAGGCTCTCATAACCTTTCTCTTCAAACTAAGAAGTGGAAATTCAGATAATTTAATAGCAGCGATCATGGGAATTAGCGAAAGACAAGTTTCTGCTTCAGTCCATTCTGTTTTAAAATGTTTTGAAGAAGATGTATTGCCAAAACATTTCGGATACCACATTTTAGGCAGAGAATATTTTTTACAGAATGGAACAGCTCATGCGGCAGGAAGATTACATGATCTAGGCAACCGTTTGGCAATTATATGCGACGGAACATATTTGCGTCACCAAAAGAGCGCAAACAATATTTACCAACGTAAATCATACTCTGGACAAAAGAAAACAAGTTTGTGCAAACCTTTCACCATATGCACCACAAACGGTATTATCGTAGATGTCGCTGGACCTTTTAATGCGAATCTAAATGATGCGCAGATTTTAGAATTTTTGTTGTCTGATCCAAGCGGTCTGAGTTCTGTTTTAAGGGAAGGTGACATTCTTGTATTGGACAGAGGCTTCCGGGATGTGACGGGGTTGTTGAAAGAAAGAGGTTACAAGGTACTTATGCCGGCGTTGAAGGGCAAGCGTAATCAATTAACAACGAAAGAATCGAATGAATCTCGTCTTGTGACTCAAATTCGTTGGGTAGTGGAAGCAATCCATGGAGTAATTGGTCAAAAGTGCAAACTTTTCCATCATCAACTTCACAATGGAATCCTTCCAAATGCTGGAACTTACTGTAAAATAGCTTGCTTTTTGTACAATTTGTTTGGCAAACGATTAAACTCTGACAATCTGTTACTGGACAGCATTATTAATCGAATGCAGTTGACAAACAAAGATGTAAATACCTTAGCAGATGAAATTGAAAAAGAAAATTGGAGCAGAAAATCAGTGCCTTTCCAAGTTTTACCTTCAGACGAACTTCTTGATTTTCCAGAACTGACGTCCCAGGAATTGCAAATATTGTTTACTGGGTCGTACCAACTGAAACAATCTGTATCATATTTGGCAGAAATGTTGGAAGACGACGATACCCTTCTTTTGAGTTACTTAAAAGTAAATCCAGAAATTATACGATTTGAAGTTCATTCTAGACATATCAACCGGAAGAATTATAAATGTTATATACATTATGTGCCTGATCGTAATGACATTTCTGGTATCCAGCGGTATGCTTGTTCATGTGCTAACGGTAGAAGAACAGTTGGGTGTTGTTCACACGTCGCAGCGATGATTTTTTATTTATCGTATGCCCGATACCAGTCGAAAATAGTAAGACCGGCGGAAATCTTGACAAGTCTTTTTGATTTTGATGAAGAGAATGCGGTAATCGACGAAGACAGCGATGAGGATTGAGGTTGAATCTTAACGAAATGTAAATATATATTTTTTATACAATCACGATTTGTAAACTGAACACCACATGATTAATACACAAATGTTCACTCGACAAAAGGATTATTCATTACTTCCTTTAATCATATTATTATCTATTGAATATCTTCATAACTCAATAAGCGGTAAAAATATGTAAAAATATAAGTATTGAAAAATTGCAAAATTAAAATGATTGAAAAATTATATTTTCTGTCATGCTTATAACAACTGTTTATAACAAATTGTGTATAAAAATTGTTTTAGTTATGATCAAAACATATTTAAAATGAAAAAAGGGTTGAAATATTGATTAACATTTTGTAACTTCTAGCCCAGTGATCGGAAAAATCTGAAAAAAATAGGGAAAATCCGCCGTTCCGCGAGGAATTTTTGATATTTTTTTCGCGCCTGTTCCGCTATTTAATCTCACTTAAAATTTTTTTTTAATTTTATTTTTTTTAAACATTTTTTTTAATTTGGCGCCAAAAAATTATGAAAAAAATGTAAACTTCTAGAAAAAAATATTTTTTTATGTTGAGAATTTTTTTCCATTCAGATAAGTTGGTTTGATATGGACAAAAAAAATAAAATTAAAAAAACACATTTTTTTTAGATTTGAGGATTGTGGTATTGTGGTGGGGAGTTGGGGGCTAAAAAACCTATGAAAAATAATATTTTTATGTTAGAATTATAGTGTTACTACTCATATACTATTTGGCTTTAGGGAACTTTTTACCATCTTAACGGGGGGTACCCTTTGTAAGAATTGCTACTTGATGCATGGGGGTACAGGATCCTTTCATATGCCACAGTTATGCACACATTGCATCAAGCCTCGACATACCTTCTCTTAAATCCTAACGGTCTCTGATCTGCTCTTTTTGCACAAGTTGATTAGAGGTGATATGACTTATACTTTTCTTTCTGACATACTTCTCTGTAAGTCACATCTGAATTCAAGAAATAATACCTTCAACTTACAATTTTATAGAAGGTCATATACAGTGAACAACCCTGTAAATCATATGTGCAAGCTGTCAAATATTTTATCAATTGTGTTTCATGATAATACTGTGTCTTTTTCGAGGGATGAGAAGAGAAGAATATTTGAATTTTTATAATTTTATATCTGTTGGGTAGACATTTGTTATTGAGAATATTTGTTTACTAATTATTTACTTTCTTTTTATACTTATATAGTCCTTTGATTCAGAGTTACTTCAACATACTTTTTGTATTTTATTTCTAATTTTTGTACATTAATGAGCAAATTGCCCGTATATTGTAATAAATAAATAAATATATATACAAAATAAATAAGTGAAAATAATCTTATGATAAGAAAATATTACAGTGTGGTTGGGTATCATAACTTTTAAATTTCATTTTGAGATAATTAATACTTTGTTGCTAATATACAAACATAAATGCCTTGCAAAAGTTGGTGGATGGCAAGTCTGTGGATGAGTGGGTTACATAGTGTACTTCCTTGTTGAAGAGATTATAATTTTGTTTCGTCATAGTTTTCTAGAAATGAGGGTTGGTAGCCTAAGATTGGTCAATCGTAGTTTGTAGGTGAAACTTTTGTAATCTTTGTGTGTAGTATAGCCCTTCTTTGAACGTTCCCTAGTTCTTACTGTCTTTATGGAATACAAATATTAGTGTAAAATTCTATGATCAGGAGAATATAGGACTTTTAATGTGAAGCATGACATCACCTTTTATTGTACTGAAAACTTCGGTGTGTATACATAATTTTATTTGCGTTTTTGAAGGCATAATGAGGTGATATGACTATTTCAGATCATTTAAAATCATGACACCCAGGTCATTTATAACCATGGATTCTGCTATATTTTCTCCACTTATGTAATAGTTTTGTATGAAATTAAATTTCTTATCATTTAGATTTGTATTTTTCCAACCCTTTGGTTATCTATGTTACTTGAACAAGGCCTGGGAACATTCATCACCAAGGACACTAGTTTAAAATGAAAAGGATATACCTGCACCTTAAGATACAAATCATTATAGTCTATGTTAGTTTACAACTTACTTGTGTAATAAACACAAAGCAATAGGATTAGAGTACAAATGTTGTAATTTCAGGTCGTTTCGGTTAAAAATATTTCTACAGACATCTTTTATTACTACCCATTACTTAAAATACCCCACAAAAGTAGTATGAGTCCTGCAAGAATTCAAATCAGACAAGCCAATCAGAATTGAATTAGACAAAATAATAACTTTTTCATTTTTATCTTCTGAGAAGTGGTGATTGTTGCTGTTCTTTGGAGACCTCATACAATTCTGCTTATAACTATACATGTCACTTTATTTTACTACTTTTCACTGCATTATATCGATCTTTCCTTTCGCCAAGGTTCCAGCTTGTGTAGAATGCAGATTTTGTGATGTGATCAGTTGTTTCACTACATAATTTCTGCATTTCAATATCCTGATTTTCTGGGATTTCATTGTTTTTCGAGAAATTAGACACACAGGTTTTTCGTGAATTCAAAATTGGGTATTTGAATTAAAATTTTTTAAAAAAGCTACAAATTTGAAAAAATTACCCCCCCACCCAATTATTTTTTTTAAACTGACAATTAACATAGCAAAATAAAATTTGGGTGATTTGGCAAATGATGTATATTTCAAAATAACAAAAAACTTTTATCATCCCTCATTTCTCAATTTCAGGGACACATTTAAGTGAAACACTGTGTTACACAATATTCTGCAATTCATTGGTGTGTAGCCATGATAGAAGTTTCAAAAAATGTACAATACATTAATATTTATTAAGCGAACATGAGACAATAAATTTTTCTGAGTCTTACTTGCGATAAACCAGGTAGTCCTCCAAAATATCCAAACATCGCACCATTTGACTGAATATTAACACACGATGGCCCCCAGATTTAAGTTTTGGTAACAACTTATCAATAAGAACCATTTTACCAGAAGAATGAATAAGGGCCTGGTAATATCCATCAGGATCATCAGCTCCAATCTGTTTTGTTTGCCGATAATCCATCTGAATTTGCTCCTCAGCACCTGAAACGTAAAATATTGCTTTTGAACCCTCTGGAAAAGGTGACTGACAGGATTTATGGAGAGAGAGGGTACAAAGAAGGTATATCAATCATACCACCCAGCAAGAATATGTAAAAAGCAGAAAATCAAAGATCAAAATTATAGATATACAAATGAAGGTGTTTTTCTTTAACTAGAATTACCTGAAGTAAAGCACTCTTCATTTAGGGCCGGTTTCACCAAACAAAGAGTAAGAGTTTACTCTGGAGTAAATCATGTTTACTCGAGAGTAACTTCTTGGAGTATTTCACCAACACTTTACTCAAGTGTAAATCACTTACACGAGAGTAAATTCGAGAGTAACTTTACACCGTGAAAATCCGTTGGGTAAATTACAGAGTAAATTCAGTTTTCAACGTGCATGTACCCCCGAAGTGTCGTTACGGTTTGACGATTACAAATGATAGTATTTGAAGACGATTCCAGCAATGATTCGGAATATTATCCACTAGTGCGAAGACAAAGGGTGCGAGACAGAATGGATTGGTTTTAATTATGACGATCGAGATTTTTACCATGAGGTTATGTTTGACCAAATCAGCTGTTTAACTTCATCAGACACATTGTAAACTGTAGAGAACTTCTAAAGTTCTTTTTGTCCCATGTGGATACGAAATAAAGGTAGTACGTACCGAATACGACAACAAAAGGAAAAGTAATAACTACAGGAACTACAAGTACTAAGAAATATTCATTTATTTATTCAGTAAAAACTGTACGTGACGTATGGGGGAGATCATTTGTTCACGTTTTCTTGAGTTCCAGAATCCCTTTCCAACATTTTAACTACAAATAGTTGAAAGATGAATAAAAGTTTAAAAATAAAACAACATATAATAATAAAATTTAGAAAAACACGAGATCAGCAACATTTGAAAAACTAAACATTTTCATTCCCTAGTTATAGAAAATTCATTTGCACCGCCATCGGTAAACGAACTGCAAATTAGATTTTTGTGCATTGCTAACAAAATAGTAACTCCTCTCCAGAGAAGAAGAATGAATATTTAATAAGAAATTAAGATACAGAAACTAGGAAATAAACTATGCTAACTCAAACCACCGTAACACCACACCAGATTTTAACGCCAAGAACTCCGAAACTGAAATGAATGATATAATATAAGGAATTAATCAAAAGTTCACGTTTGTCCGCATTGGTTCCCAGCATCATTCTCGCTCACAGCCTCTTGAATCGCTCTCAAATATTGTGTGTTCAGCTGATTTGTGGAGTAAATCGGAAGGTATGTACTCTAGAGTAAAATAACCCTCTAGAAGCATGGTGAAACACTCATATTCTACTCGAGAGTTACTATCTTGGAGTAATTGGTTACTCTCGGGTAACTACTCTCAACTTTACTCAGGTGTTGGTGAAACCGGCCCTTTGTCCTGCACAAAAATGAACTGATCATTAACGGAGTAAATGAAATAAGCAATTATTTGATTTGGCAGAAACTCATTGACCAGGTTATCAATATGACCTATTTGAGAATAACAAGAAAATATGTTCTTAATTCCCGAGAGTGGTACTCAATACAAGTATAAAAATTCTTTTGTAATATTATACATACAAGCAAATAATATATGATTTGTCTTCAAGTCACAGAACTATTTAACCAACCAAAATCATCCACTTTCATCATAAACAATTGTGCATACATTCATGTGCACATCCTATCACATCCATATTCATCACACTCCCTTCATACAGCGCCATAGCTAGGGGCTGGCCAAGTGGGCAGCTGCCATTGGCACAACCCTGAGTTGGGGCACTTTGCACACCCATAGCCTTTGGGCTTCTGGGGCATGGGCACACTAAATTAAATATTACAATACATGGACCAATCAATGATATAAAGAACGTAGTTACATCCTTTGACAATCTATACTGTAACAATTCCAAAACAAAAATAAAATGTGAAGCTACCTCCCATTATAAAACTTGATTACGATAGGCACCCACAAAGATCGGTAACAGTGCCCTTCAGTTAAAACACAAAATCTGCAGCGAACCCTAAAATACGGATTTAAAAGAAACAATTAATATCTATACGAAAATAAAAAATACAAAGCTGATTTAAACATAAACCAGTTGTTTAGAGATTGAAAGCTGCAAATGTCAAATAGAATCATTATTGCCCTATTTTAAAAATGCAGATTACATTGCACTTTTTACTTGCCATGAAGAATATGTGCCAGTCATCTCAATGTAGACATTACACTTAGCCTAACATTGACAATATTTCTGACTTCAGCCATCCGCGAAAGATCTTTCAGTAAAATGAAATTAATAAAAAAATATTTACAATCGCAGATTGGTCTAAAACATTTGAGTATCACCCTATACTGTTGATTGAGTATGACACTGCAAAAAGTATTAATGTAGATCATATTATTGACCAATTGGCATAAGAAAAAGCCAAGAAAATGAACTTTTAAGAGATAATGTATCCTACATGAATGAACTCCTATGGTACTGTTTCTTTTCCTAAATAATAGTAAAAACTAATTTTATGAGTAAACGTGTACATAAGTTAAATATATATTAAATTTTTGAAGTTATTGTGTTATTTCTCTTCCTAGAAAATAAGTATTGAGGGCGCAAAAATCAAATCTTGCCAGGGGCGCACATGACCCTAGCTACAACACTGCCTACATATAAACAATTAATTGATATTTCCACAAACTTGGAACATATATAAGCAATTACCATTTAATAAGTATGGATGGATACAGCATTTACGCAGTTCCATCATAGTATTCATTAAATTAGGAACATTTGCAGAGGTTGTTCCTTTTGCAAGGAAAGAGAAGTTTCTTTCCAAAATGCCTCGGTAATACTTTTTCTGAATATTTGTAAGCTCCACCTGAAGAAAAAAATGCATTATGAACAACAATAATTATTAACATGATATAAAACTGGAATTCTCCACTATATTGTCCAGTTACAGTGCTTACTTCAACAACAGTCTCTTCTTTTGGAGCAATAGATTTTTCAACATCCTCTTTTAGTCGGCGAAGCATCATTGGTTTAAGTAACAACTGAAGTTTCTGCACTTCCGTTTCACTGCGCAAGGCACCAAACTCTTGGAGGAATGCTTCACTATTTGAAAATTGGGCAGGTTCCAAAAAGTTGAGCAGAGAAAATAATTCATTCACATTGTTTTGTAGCGGTGTTCCTGATAGCAACACTCTATGTTCCTGCACAAACACATTGACAGAAAGAATATTAGATTAAGAATATTAGATATAAATGTTTAAAAAATCTGTTATCATTAATTCATTTTACATAATCTTTGCAGTGAGGCAGAGAAAGGAATATAATTTGTACACTTCAATTTAGAAACGCAAAATACAACTTTCGATGCTAAAATGTACACTGTTTAGCATCACATCTAGTAATGCAAGAATATGAATCACAAATGATAAGGGTGAGTGAGTGTATGTGCGTGCATTTTTATTTGTGGGATCAAAATGAAACCTAGGGGTGTGGTTAGTCAAGCCTCGGACAAGGTTTAGATATGCATTTATCTACTAAAAATACACAAAATATGTTTGTAATTATGTAGTAAAAATGTCCGATATAGGCACACAAAACAGCAAAAAGTACATTAATCCATCATTAAACTTTTTCAACTTTTTCATGCCCCGACAGTTTACCCCGATGAGTTTACCCTTACTCTACCGCTCAATGAAATTTTGAACTGAGTTAGTTGATTTCCAAAATTATCCAACTGTTTACTCTAAAACAAATTTAACAATTAACATTAGAAATATGCTTGAGAACATTTGCAAGAATCCAGTAGTCAACTTCATACCACAAAACAGGCCACTCCTTTATCCTCTGTATTCTATTTTCTTCACATTTGCAAGAGTACCCCTTCCCTATGCCTTGTGGGAGGTTCCGCGAAACAGTACCATCAATTTTTGTGAAAACTCAACTACTTGTAATACTTGAAAATATCATGATAATCTCAAATATCATATACTTTAGATAGAGGCATTTGGAATTATCTACAATGACCCTGTATATAAAAATCATTCATTTTAGTATTAAACATTAAATTTAATAACAAATTTTGTATAAAAATGTGAGTAAATATGAACATTTTCCAGCAAAATATGCAGATTAATTAGCAATTAGTAAAAACATAATGCTTAAGAAGAAAACAGGTACACGGCATGGTATACAAAATATAATCTTGTTGAAATAGTTGTAAATTGAGCATTTCAACCATACCAGCATACTTTTTAGTGAGGAAAAATGTATTGGATTTAATTCTGGTTCCTACCTATGTGATATGTAGAAAGAGAGAATTTTGGGAAACTATGTTTTGAGTGGCCTTTAATATAAATAAAATATTAATATTCTACTTATTAAAAACAAAATGTGTGCTAGCAATTGATTATGTGCAGCTACTACACGCTACAAGTATAAAATATTTTTAAACAATTTTCCTAGTGTCTGGCATATTATACAAAGCATGTCTTAAACAGATACTAACCAGATTCAATAAACGCAGACCTTCCAGCAACTTGCAATTTCTATTTTTTAGACGATGTGCTTCATCAATAACACAAAGGCGCCAATTGAATTCCTTCAATTCCATGCAGTCAGCAATTACAATTTCAAATGTTGTAATTAACACGTTGAATTTCGGTGTATCCTTAATAGGTTGACCTTTCTCATTTCGATAATACATTTCATACTCTTGCACCATGTTGCGACTAGCAGTTCTGAAACAAAAATATTGTATAGAATGTAATTCTGAAATAGTTAATTTTTTTTGTCTCTTCCCACACAATGCAGCAAATAAATGTTATTATTCGAACTCTTAGACATTTAGTTCATGATAACACTTTCCCCGTTCCAATTGTAACTACCACAGAACTCCCCATCCTCCACAGCACTTCACAACCAATGTGCCTCCCTTGGAAAATGCTGTAACCAGATTCCCGGGCGGCCCATCTCTAGAGCCAGAGTCATTCACCCCATGAGCTACCACTAAAGGTATGGAGGAGGTTCATTGATGACGCACATCAGCTTTTCAGTTCATGTATGTGATTATTTATTATTATTTTATTTTATTAATTTATTAATGGTGGCAGCAACAAGCTGTTGTACACATATCATTACATCGGTGTAAAATAAAGTTATATAATAAAGGTTTAGGTCAAGTAAAGCTCTTGTCAAATGTGAGGAAAAGGAAACTTGCAGACTCTACTTAATTAAGTAACCGAGTTCTGAATTTTCTTTCAAAAAACAGCACTTTTTTAAAATGCTACACACTTCATATAGATAAAGAATATTTAATCGTGTGATTTTAACTTCACTTTCATTATGCTTGATTTGAAAGCTTTTAAATGTTTTTAACCTCCCAACTGGACTTGCATAATATTAACTTAGGACTGAATCTCAGGATTTAATAAATCCATAATCATGCTTAAGCAGTGACCTCTTAGGAAAACATTGAACTTTTATATAGTTCCTCCATATGCACGTTGAAAAATTTAACACAGAAAAATGTGGCTCGAGTATAACAATGAAGAACACAATGTATTTAGGGTTCACCTACAAAAACCAGAGAGGAGTACAGCTGGTTTTTCTGATTGGTAGTTTTCCATAGTTTCTCCAATCAATACCAAGCAAATGCCAGAGCAGTGTCTTCACAAACAGGCCACAAACTGCACGCAATCTACCTTCCTCAACCTTAACCCTCCTTCTTCCTTAACATATTCAAACACATGCAATATCCATCATACAGGTCAGGTGTTCACAAGCTTGTCCCAGAAGTGGTGGTGCCCCATTGGAGACACCTGGAGGGGGAACCCCATGGGCCGACGAGTAGCTTGGTACAGCATCTCACTTCAAACCTCTAAAAACTTCATTGCATAGTGATTCTACCATTTGTACATGAAGTATAAACAAAGTCCAAAGTGTGTCTATGCTCTCCCTTGTGCAGGGTATCCTACTGGGAGGTGGAGGACCCCGGTCCCTCAGGGGCAGTGGTGGCTCATGCTTAGGTTGCACAAACCCCCGATAATCAAAAAAGATTTTATAATATCTTAGGAATATATATTTTCCTTTTAATGATATTCAAGATATTGCAGCAATAATGATGTATATGAAATCATTTTGAAACCAAAGACCATCCAACAGGTGCTCTTTCCAGTGTCTGGTGCATTGCCAAGTATTGCACCAGCTCTCGGCTGTATTACTGGGTTTGCTGCATTTACTCTTTGGCCCTTCGATTTAACACAGAGAGGATGGCATTGTCTAGCGCTGCATGTCAACCGATGGAGTCTCAGGAGAATCCCAATATTTTGTCTTTGTCTCGGTGCAACGCAATTTTATGAATTTCGTTTGTTATTAAAAGTATACAAGTTCTGCCAATACTTGCCAGTATTAATTCATAATTTACGCCTATTTGGCGAAATTAGTTTTATTCTATGAAAGGTGTAATTAAAAACGTTTATTTGATGAGTGCAGTTTGTTTTGTGGAAAGTTGGAAGAAATCCCCCTTCTCTCCCTCCTCTTATGGACGCGAAATTCTTCCGCCGAAACGACCAGGACACGACAGTCATTTCCCGGCCATTTCGGGAGCTTCGGTGTGTGTAGCGAGTACAAAAAGTGTGCTTGGTGCTCGATATTTTATTATTTAAGTGTTGTGTTTATTGTTGCTGATAGTAAAAGATGTACATAAGAGTGACAGTTTTCTGAATGAGTGTTTTATTTTGCTGAACGTGAATACAGTGAAAATTTTACTAAAACTTCCTTTCGGTTCACGCCCTATTAAGGAAAAATTAGAAAGGAAAAGACTCTGAAGGCCTACTCCAAGTCTTTATTCTAACGGTTAAAAAAAGAAATAAAAATAAAAAATAAAAAAAATAAGAAAATATTTTTATAAGAAACACAGGTTGTTATAAGGGTGTGTTTCACAGACAGCTGTTTTGCTTTCCTTATATATTGTTTGGAGATCAAGATATGTGAACAAAAACTGGGTTTAAACATTTAATCCACTTAATAGATCGATTGAAAAAACGAAATTTCTAGAACTCACGTAGAAAACAGTTTACCGTTACCGTTATTAATAACTACCAATATAGCAGAACTGTAGTGGGTGGGCTAATTATTATGATTATAATTATGAATATTAATGAAAAAAATACTTCTTTAATTGTTGCGTCTGAATTGACGCGACGCGTCCCCAAGCTCCGGAGCATTGAACGCTTTGCGCTTGGGAATAATCCTCCATTAACATTATCTGTCATTAAATTTCACGTCTCGACGCAGTCAAATGTCAAGAGGACCGCCACGTAGCATTTCCGCGTACGCGCTCCTGCGTCACTACGCAACGGCCAGAATTGGGAAGGAATTAGGATAGGGGGTAGGATTTAGGACCCTTCACAGGGGTTGGACTAGCCTTTGTGAAGCAGCCAAACTCGTTTTGTCGGAACAAATTTCACATGAGATTGTAATCGAACCCGGACCTCCTAGGTGAAAGACGAGCGACTTTGCTCTGAGCCACCGAGTCGGCGGAGAACTGTCTTTCAACAGTACTTATTGATGATCACATTTTAACTTCAACATGTAGTACAGTAATATGCAATTATCAGAGATTATTTGACATCTGAAATAAGCAAGGTAATGATTATAATCACAGATCACAGTGAGCTTTTCAATATTTTGTGATGCCATACGTTTCAATTTGATCATTTCCATGGTCCTTTTAGAAATGCTCGACACTTTTTGCAGTCTCCTTGACTTTCACATTATTGTTCCAAATATTTCGAAGCCTTTTCTTTAAGTGAGCCTTGTTGGTGACCTATTTCTTTGCAATTTCTTGTTTTAACATACGCCAAGTGTTCTCGATAGGGTTAATGTCATGAGAATCACCACGGCAAAACTTGTACTCCTCCATCAGCCAGGAACTGGAGGATACTTCTAGCCTTAAGACAGAGGGCACTATCACGCATGAAATTGTAGTTTTTATCGTTAGGAAACAATTCCTTCTCAAGTTCTTACTGGTCCTGACGCATGGTATATTTCACAAAATACAACCTCCCAGTGTCTTTACGGCTGATTACCGACCAAACCGTAACTTGTGTGGGGTGTTTTATAATCTGAACAATCCAGTCAGGATGAAATTTATCTCCGGGTTGTCTTTTAACAAAAGTAGATTTCTCTACCAAAATCTCGAATGTTAATTCATCTGAAAAACATACCTGATAAAAAGGAAAGGATCTTTCATAAATTTATTTCAATTTTCTATTAATGCTTTGAATACATCATGACACTAAAATAGATATGTTAATACCTTATTCCAATCATCAATGATCATATGGTGATGGCCTCTAGCCCACTAAAGACTTAGAAGTCATAGTTGGAGTGAGTCTTGACCTCTTGGCTAGCCTAATTAATTTCTTCTTCTACAAGCCATCGACGGTCAGTTCTTTCCGAAATAAAAATGTCAGAATCTTGAACAATCTTTGTAATAACTACTACACTTCTTTCTATCCTTCAAAGATGTATTCATCATTTCGTGTCGTAATTAGCTTCTTTCACATACGAGCAGTATTTGGGGGCTCTCCAGTTTCGACTTTTTTCTTAACATTATTTACAGACGCCTGAGATTTGCAATATTTGTCACTGAGTATAGCAAGAGTGTTGCTTTGATTTCAGATTTTTTTCTTCGGTAAAATGTTTGCTGTCTTTTCCATTTCATGTTTGGAGATTAAGAGTAAAAATGTCTTTCAGTGTTTATGTGTGTTGTTAATATGTAATGAAAATGTGCAGCGAATACATTAAAATAGCACTATTTACAAAACTCAATCACTTCATTCAAATTTACTTACAACGTTTACATGAAATCTTCTATAAAACATGAATATGAAACAGCTGCTAAACAATTCGTTCTGTAAATAATGATAAAACACATTCGTAAATAATGATAAACCATTGCTTTACAGGTGTACCAATAACCCAAACTAGGCACCAGATGACAAAACAGTTATAGGAACTCATCATAATGATCTTTCTGTAGTATAAGAAATGGCACACATAAAAAGAATGTCAAGAATAGAAAAAAATTATGTGATCATAATAATTTGGCCACCCACTGTAGATAGTGAAGACAGGAGAAATGTTGCAATTCACAATGAATAAGATGATGTCTTGGATGGAGAGAGCGAAGTTACATTACTGTTCAGAAGCGAAACAAGGGGCCATCTCAGCATTTGCCCAAGGGAGCAGGGAAACTGAACCAAAACCTAATCGGGATGAGGTCATTGGCCTAGGAATTCTACTACAATGCTTGCTACAGATATATTAGGATATTATACAGAAGATAATTACTTTTAGTAGCAGATTAGTAACATTTCCAGATGTTATTGCCATTTTAGTGCTACAACTTATAATATTAAAACAATACATAATATCAATTCTGATAGCAACTACATAAAATTTAACAATATAAGTATAGGAATTTTACAATATTACAATTTTACAATATTAGTACAGACAAAGCAATTTTTTGTCAGGTTTGTTATTAATTTAATTTAGAAACGTTTGTAATAATTAAGTGGTACCAGAAAGATATTTTTACCGTTTCGTTTGAGCACCAGCATGTCATTACGATACTTTATCCAGAACAATAAAATAAAAAAAAAATACAGTAGAAATAGTGTATTCCAGTTTAATTTTGTTTCAATCATTGTACTTACTATTATTATTATTATTATTATTATTATTATTATTATTATTATTATTATTATTACCATTATTATTTGAGGCGTAATTTTCCCATGCATTAGCATGCATCTCCTTATTTTAGTTCATACAGCCATCGTCCTTATTACAGCTCATATGCACATCGCCTCGTGGCCCATTGCCCGTTGTCCTTCTACGCAAACTAGCCCGAGTCGTTCCCCTTGTACCGAGCACGGGATGCTCCGCTTTCAAGGCCGTGCATATATCGCTCTGTGGGTCGCAGCGAGCAAAACCCTGTCCTAACGACTAGCGGATTTTCTGCGAAATGATGTTGGAGCAAAATCTTCTCATGCTGGACTCTAAACTATATCTTAAATTATTGTCCCCAAAACGCGTTTCAACTCGTCTATTGTTTATTTCACAATCCGCACAAGAAATTTCAGCTTCTAACTCATTTCTACGCAAACCTTGATGAACACAAATGCGCATCTTATCACAAGCACGGCAGCATCTGACTAGCGTTTCCGCACCGCCGTCACCGAGCAATTGGAGAACGCTATAGAAAGTTTTAAACGAATGAGCCAAAGTGACAGCTAGTGCTGTCAACACAATTGAAGGTTCTGCGGACGTTGTGTCCTTGAGCCTATTAGACTCTCCTCCCTATATTCATTCGTTTGCAGTTTATATTTTTCAGTTAAAATGAACCAGCACACATCAGCCTGGCGATGGGTCTTTCAAATTAAATCACGCGAATAGAGTAGTACAATTAGTACAATCAGTAGAGTAGTAAAATTAGAACCTTGAATCATCGCCCGACGCATAACTATCCATCCCTGAGATCTCTTTCAGCCGGCAACCTGTTGATTACGTCAGCATCGTACCAACCCCAACCCCAAGCTTAAGGCCCTACGTTCTAAACGTGCAGATTCGCTACATTTGAAGACCGACGTGCCCTTTTCGTTACAATGGTAAGTGAAGGATGTGTGTCAAGACGGACACACTGACTTTTCGAAACTTCAGCCAAATGTAACTAATAGGATTTCAAAACAACAAATGTTAGCCACTGCCCCCCCCCCTACACACACACACACACACACACATACACGCACGCACGCACGCACGCACGCGCGCACGCGCGCGCGCACGCACGCACGCACACACACATATATTAAAATTCGCATTAATTTGTCTTTGGTCAGTCTTCTCAAAAATGTTAGAGGTTTTTCTATAGACGAATGGAAAATTATAAGAAAAAAACGATGCGTTTTTACTCATATCACGGATTTAAAAAATCAAAATATATGGAAACTGACAGTTTTCTATTCTCACAGATATTGCTTCATCAATGGACCGAAAAGGACCACTTATTGAAATATTTTTAGATCCTTCGAAAGCTTTTGACGTCACTGGGCATAATACCTTACTTTTAGAATTACCTTCATATGTAATTTGTTGCATTGCCCTAGATTGGATAACCTTGTACCTAAAACAATATCGATGTCAAAAAATAGAAATATCTTACTGGCAGCAAAGAACATAATTTATCTTTCCAATTCTTTGCGAATTGAGTATGGGGTCCCGCAGGGTTCGATCTTAGATCATATCCCCTTCTTTTACACGTAAACAATATGCCCTCTTTCATTAAATATAGAAGAACAGTTCTGATTCCTCTGATGACATTAATATTTGCAAAAAAGAAACAATGAATAGTACAATTCAGAAGTTTCAAATTGGTTGGGTAAGAACGTTAACGAAGGAAAACTAGTTTCAATGTATTTTTGCATTTCAAATCGACAATCGTATACTCCTTTGAAAATGAATATGCAATTAGTTGATGTTGAGGTAAAAAAATTTCTGGGTCTCTCAATTCAATCAAACCTAAAATGTAATATCCATATAACTAAAGTAAGTTCATTATGTTACGCATTCTTTCAAATTCAGTCACCTTTCATGAAACTAGTTGCAATTTCCCGCTTGAGATATGGAATAATATTCTGGGGAAGCACATCCTATAGGACCCAGACTTTAAGATTGCAGAAAACATTCTAAGAGGAAATGCCATCCACGTGATTCCTGAAAGCGCCTCTTTATTGAACTTTGAATCTTATCATTGCCTTGTCTATTTGCAAACCCGTGGTTTTTGTCAGAAGTGACTCAACTATGGGAAAATATCATGCAATACTGTATGGAGAGAAATGTTTAGTTCATACAATAAATCGTGTAGTAATTCAACTAAACGGTAATAGTACATTTTGGAAGAACAAAGTGCTTTGTCACGTTCACGTAACTGCTGTTCAGTTGTTGTACTACTATTGTTAAATTTGATGTAGTTGCAAACATAATTGATATGTATTATTAATGTAATTATTTTTAATATAATTGTTATACGTAGTAGCATTAAAATAACATATTGAAATGTTAATTATTAACAGATAATTTATCTACTGTATAATATCTTAATCTAACTGTAACAAGTATTGTATTTCTAGGCTAATGACCCCACCTCGATCAGGTTTTGTTCAGTTTCCCTGGTCCTTTGAGCAAATGCTGAGATGGCCCCTTGTTTGCTCCTGAACAGTAATATAACTTCGCTCTCTCCACCCAAGGCATCATATTGACTCGTCATACACGATTGTAATTGTATATGTGACTCAATAAATATTATTATTATTATTATTATTATTATTATTATTATTATTATTATTATTAGTTAAACACACTACGGGCCGAATTCATAGTCGCCTCTTACACTGTGTTCCCTTAAGTGGACGAATCGTATTCATAAACAGCCTTTGAGTGAAGTCTTAAGTGAGCACTCTTTCCTATAAGCGAGGTAGCCGGCTCCCTAAGTGTCCCTTATGGCTCCCTCGCATCGTCAGTCGTAACCGGTTTAGGTTATACTTTTACACGGCGTTCACCGACTATTGAATTCGATTTGTTGGTGTTTGTATAGTGTAGGAAGTTAAAACCTATTATTTTTGAAACGTGTTATGGAAAACGACTTCAAAGATTATTTTGAGTTTTATACTCAACACATCCTGCGAAATTAAAAAAGATACGGAGCGCCGGAGACGGACGATCGTTTGAAGGCGCTTTTTAACTTTTTTTCTTCTTCATGTATCTCCATACCTACCCAAATGCTACCGAAACTAATGTACTACACAAAAGTAAAGTAAAGTGGACAAAAATTCCTACTAAAAGTTTCCTATAAGGTTTTGTTGTAAATTTAAGTTTTATGTAATAGGCTTCAAAAGTTCTTATTTTCGTTTACGACAAGGCTTTTTTCTATATATTGTAGCGGTACAGAATTATTAAGATAAATTAACTTGAGTAAAGTAGACCTAAGAATTTTTTTACTGAAGAAAAACATACGGCGTCACGCGCGCAGCCCCCTTCTTGCAACAGCCACGATCCCCTGACCCATTTCGGATGTTTATGACACCCCACCCAACGGCCGAAGAAAGGGTAAATTGTAAAGCCCACCAGCTGCAGCTCCATCTGGAATATTTTCGAAACGCCTGTCATCGTGATCGGGGAAACCCAAAGCAATAATTCTGTAGCCGGGAGGCCGCTTTACAGACGTGGCCTATTTTCGAGACGATACAGGACACAATGTGGAGAACAACAAACCACACAAACAGAGAGAATGGAAAAATTCCTATACTCCCCCGGTGCTTATTGGCCAAATTTAGTGTACAACGCCATCACCTTTAGCCAATAGCAACGCGATCGTTGTAGGGAGCAAGAACATATGAGGAGAAAGGGTGGGGATAAAAGTTAACTTCGTGCATTTATGAGAAACAAAATTTCAGTGGGCTGATATCAGTTGGTAGAGATACTTCTCTGGGGTGGGAGCTATTCGCGGGGAGAGGCGAGTGCACCTCTGAACGCACTTAGTTGAAATCACTGGGGTGATAGACTGGAATTCTCAGTGAGAATTTTAGAGGAAGTGCAAAAGCACTTCAAAAGTAAATCGGCGAATCTTTTATAATTGCGTATTCGCTACAGGATTTCGCAACTTCTGAATTTGTATCTGAGAAGATTCGCATGAGATCGGGGGGAGACGTTGTGTGCTCCGCACCTGCGATCGGGGGCGATATACCCCGGCTATCAACAAGCTCCGCCGAAGCACCCTCCAGACGTCCTTTCGCTGACGTCACTGACCACCGCCAGACGTCACCAGACGCCGCCAGACGCCGCCAAACGCCACTGACCGCCGCAGCCGCCGTTGGTGAGGGCGTGCGCCCCGAACGCATACCAGAGAAGGCCGTCCGCAAACTTCGCCGCGCCCACCCGGGCCTCTCGAGCTCTCAGGCAATGTAACTGGGGGCAATAAACCTTTTTTGAAGTATTGACGAAAGCGGTGCCGCGCCAAGGCACAAGAAAAGTCCTCAAGGACGACTCTGTAATTCTAACTATAAAATAATTTTGTACTCTTCTCTAGTTGTAAGCTTTCCTTTTAATTTTAGTCTTTATTTTTTCTTTATTCAATCTTTCCTTTCCTTTTTCATTAATGTAACTTCCCTGGTACAGCTTTGTCCAGGAATAAACGTTGTCTTTTACCAGTAATCAAATTGTTTATTTTGAATGCCCATGAATATAATTAACAATTCCTTCCATCAACTAATTTTTAAATGAGCAAAGGAAATTGTTACAATTGGCTAGTTTTTAAACGAGTAAATGGAATAGGACCGACTGAGCTATAACCGGGCCGCTAACCGCGCATTTCCCATTCGCGGGGGTGTTACAATATCCTCCTAACAAAAATGATGTTATGATATGTTGAATGGACGAAAGTAATTTTATTTTTATTCAAAATTTATCAACAATATATATTTGCATATTTTGCCCCAAAACATGAACATTTTGCATCTTTACAAATCCTTTTTTTTTACTACATAGACTTGACTTGCGAGTATCCCAGGTCACTGGAGGCCGAGATTACCTCGGGTACGATAACTGATAATTCGAAATTATTTGATAAGGATCAAGTACACATACTTGGTAAAGGATTGTCTACACTGTCAACAAACAAACTACATAAAACAATGCAAATGTAACATCTAAAACTGAGTGGCGATGATGAACGACACACTCCACGTTTGACAAGGACAACAATGATTAGTAAATTGGGGGAAGCCCCAATGTTCAATCACTAACGACATCGACAGTTTTGCAATGAGTTCTATTGTTTCTTGTAATGGTTGCCTAGGTTAATCGTGATTAGGATAATCCCAAGCCTTCTTTTCTATCAAATCTTATCTTATGGTTTCAGTTATCATTGCTTTTACGGAATATACGCCGAGAAACGAGAGTAGATTGAAATTTCCTACAAAAAAGGTCCTATGAAGTTTTGTAATAGGATTAATAAATACTTTTAAGTAATAAGTTGAACGAAAATCGGACTTTTAAAAAATATTTACGATTTGGAGATTAATAATTTCGTACGAAATTAAGCATGTTTGTACAAACTTTAAATGTAAATCGCCAACAAAATCAGAATTCCTTTTCTTCGTTCATATCCACTACAAGTTCATCTTGTGGTTGAGGGCAATTCCCCACCATGGCAATTGGCATAAACTGTGGAGCATCTTAAACCGGCCCTACAACATTCGCATCCACAAACATATATAGAAAAAATGGACTTGATAATCGTCTCAGGAGCTACTGGGCTTTTTCTCATTAATAGGGTTCCATCGACGCTTTGCATCCAACGCCATTTCTCTGGTGGCAGTGGGTTACCTGAGCAGTTTTGTACTTGTAAATAAACTAAGAATATTCTCTACTGAGCCTCTGGCTGGCGGTAAGGAGAATATCATCTGACTATCTGTTTTAATCTTGTTGGTGGAGTTCAAGAATGCAGAGTACCTGTGTTTCATTTTATTGAGCTAAAACATCTGCTCACAGGCTTGTAACACTGTTTCTGATGTGGAAGCGAGTTCATAAAAATACCTTCGCATTGCCACGGAGGCTTTCATATTTTTCAAATAATTTCACAATTTGGGTTGTTGTTTTTTTCTGTCCACAGAGGTAGTGTCACATCCTCTGAACTTGTATTCAAAATGAAACATATTTGACCAGATTCAGATTTTGTAAATTCAAGGAGGAATATACTTTCGTTTCCACTTTTCCTCTCTCTCGTATGACAAAGAAAAGTTGGATTTTGGTGGAGCTAATGACATTAACAAGACCAATAATACAATATCTTCACTCTGAGGATGATAAATGGTCGATAACTCTAATATCTGAGCATCATTATAGGAAGCACTGAAGCCTAAATTTGTAAGCAAGTTTATCAAGTTCTTGGCACCATATTTTCGGTGAATTAAATATGCAAGAACATGCAGGAGCTGGGGAATGAAAAGAACACGGGCGAACAGCACTTATGACAGCAGGGGAAATTGAAACTACATTTTCTTGATCTTCTCTTTTTGCCTCTTTCTTGAACTGAAAAGTGTTTCCATGAACACAAAGTTGATGGAGTGAGCATTCCATGAACACAGAGATAAGACCATCTTCCTGCCTCATCAAGATAAATTAAGGATTATCACTTTTCAAAGCTGTGGTAATCTCAGACCCAAATGACCATGGATACTCAAGTCATTGTACAAAATAACATTTGTAAACATGTAAAATGTTCATTTTTTTAGCATGATATGCATATACGTGTTGACATATGTTAAAATAAAATAAAATTACTTTTGTGTATTGAACATATCATAATATTTTTATAAGGGAGATATACTATGTGATCAAAAGTATCTGGATCCAAAATGGTGTTATGGTGTGGTCGTGTTTTTGATGGAGGGGGCTTGAACCCCTTGTGTGGCACTATGACGGCACAGGCCTACATTGAAGTTTTAAACATCTTCTTGCTTCTTGGAGAGCAATTCAGGGATGGCAATTGCATCTTTCAACACGATCAAGCACCTGTTCATACTGCACGGCCTGTGGTGGAGTGGTTACACAAAAATATCATCCCCATAATGGACTGGCCTACACAGACACCTGACTTCAATCCTATCTAACACCTTTGGGATGTTTTGGAATGCCAACTTTGTGCCAGGCCTCACTATCCTACATCAATACCTCTCCTCAGTGTAGCACTCCATGAATAATGGGCTGCCATTCCCCACCTTCCAGCACCTGATTGAAAGTATGCTTGTGAGAGTGGAAGCTGTCATCAAGGCTAAGGGTGGGCCAACACCTATTGAATTTCAGCATTACTGATGGAGTGTGCTACGAACTGGTTAGTCATTTTCAGCCATGTGTCCAGATACTTTTGATCACATAATGTAAATAGAACAAGGTCTTGTCGTAAACAAAACTAAGAACTTTTCAAACTTATGATGCTAAAAGTATTTCTTATACAACAAAACCTTATAGGAACTTTTTTGTATGAAATTGTGTCTACTTTAATTTTGAACAGAACATTTTTGGGGTACATTGTGGGATTGTTATGACAATATATGCACAAAAAAGAAAAAAATCGAAAAAGCACCTTCAAACGAGCCCCTGCCTCCACGCCGTCCCCACACATTTCAGGATTTTTGGTATGTTATACAGTAGGCATCAACAAACAACCACAACAAGTTTCAGAACTACGAGACTTTTTCACTCAATTTGACCAATTTGACTGGATTATTCGAGATAGGAGTAAAGGCAGTGATATGGGTTACTATTTTCTTATAAATATTAACAACTCAATTCTGTACGTTGTAACCAATGTGAACCGTTTTCTAGAACTCTAGAACGAAAATGTGTATTCAAATGTTATTATCCTGCTTTGTTGGTACTTTTATTAACCCATTAACTGCAATGGTCCCCAACTGGGAATCTCTGACCTTTCTCTTTGTTGCATGACATTGTGTATTATAATTTATGAATTTTATTTCTTCAAAAGATGGAACCATCCTAAACGAAACACATAAGCAAGGGTTTTTTTTTTTCCATTCCTGAATGCCAGATGTTGATTTAGCAGTGTTCGCTAAGGCAGTGTACACTCCTTGCCAGGGTGTACACATGACTTGCATCGATTTGAATCTACATCTAAAACAGTACCTGAGGCTAAGTCGGAGGGAGAGGCCAATGTAAAACGAACTGTGGTTGGCCTGCACCGAAGTTAACGGCACCTATGCTGAAGCTGAGGTATACTTGTTACAGGCATATTTAGTGTTTTAGAATTATTCACTCCAATTTTCCAAATGATAATCTATACATTAACCATCCTTGTTAAAAACAATGTTTTTTTAACTGCTCAAGGTCAGTATAGTCTGCAATTGTACAGAAGGCAATGCAGTGGCTTGACAGTTTGAAATTCTGAGAATTCCTCCTCGTTGGGAGATGTAGCTGTATGAAAAGCAGTTTTAATTGTCGATGCTCACTTCTCAAGAGCGGAGTCTCTCATCTTTCACCGAGGTCCGGGTTTGATTCCTGGTAAAACTCGTGTGAAATTTGTTTGAACAAAACGAGTTTGCCTGCTTCACAGAAGCTCAACCAACCCCTGTGAAGCATCCTAAAACTTAACCGTATCCTAACTCCATCCCCATTCTAGTTGCTAGGTCCTACCACGCAGAGGCGCATGGTAGGAGGCACGTATGTGGAGATTGTACCTGGCGGTCCCTCTTGACAACTTAAATGACAAAGAATATTAATGGATGATTACTCCTGACAACTATGAGAAGTAAAATATAATTTTACTGGAGTATCACGCTCTATATGCTCAATGCTCACACAAGAGCTTAGAGATGCGTCATGCAGATTAAAAGATGCAACCATTTTTTTTAACAAAGAGCATTGAAGATTTTGGCATTAAAGAATTAGTTTTCGCACCTAATGAGTATTACTAGTAATGACTAAGATGTGTTAATATGGTCTGAAATATGGTATTATATTACGTAACAATTACTAAGTATGAGAAAGTACGTGTTGTTGTAGCGCTACTAGTTTCCCGCATTACAGTACTTTCTCTACTCTGCACAAGCAGTAGGCGAGAGAGCAAAATGAAAAACACTTTGGCATCAAAGGACTCCAAAACATGCATGTCCTTAAAATCTTTAAATTAATCAACCACATCATTATAAAACTTTCTTGTACTACGCATATTTCTCAGTATATGTATGTCTAAGAGAAAGAAAATAATACCTAAATCGGTAAATGTTTTTCCTTTTAAATCGGTTCGATGCACCCCTAAGAGGTAAATTTTTTTCTAGTAGTAATACACTACCAGAATTTTGTGCCAATGGTTTCTTATAAAGGTAATAAACTGTCATATTTCCTTGGCGTATAGAGGCGATTAGCAAAGCACAGTAGATATTATTACTTTGGAAAAATCTTTCACTATTCAAACATTGTCCTGTACATCCAAATATTGCAGATGTAATTCATGAACACAATGTAAGTAAAGACTCCCATTGCAAGGGTGATTGTGTCAGATGGGGAAAATATTCCTTTTTTTCTTTGAAAAGCAAAACAAATGAATCCGTAAGTAACATAATGTTTACCAACATAAACCGAATAAGACCATTGCATTGCAAAATGAATAGATAAACAAAACATTTTGCTGCATTGATTTACAAAGTATTGAGTAAAATATGAGTTATTAATAATTCCAACCACACAAGGCACATTGATTGGCAATAAATTATTGTATACACATAATAATTACTAACAAAAAATAGAATAGTACAACAGTACTTGCAGAACTTGATAACAAAAATATTTCACAAAGTATGTTCTCATCACTAACATAATAAATGTTATGCATTTCACATTACAAAATAAGCTTAAAACCAAAAAGGGAAAACAAAATGGATACTTACGAGCCATGGTAGACAATGACATTCATGTCTGTCCACGCTTCAAATTCACGCTGCCAATTTGGAATAGTTGATAACGGAGCAATCACCAGAAATGGGCCACGTATACCATATTCAAACACTGAATGAATAAATGTCAAGGACTGGATAGTCTTTCCTAAACCCATTTCATCTGCCAAAATACAATTGCGCCTAAAACAATAAATAAGACAAAAACAAATGAAAATTATGTTTTTCAAGAGTTAACAAGTCCTACAACATTTTGCAGAAGCAATGAAGAAAAAGACAATATCCAAACTTTAAAAAAATCTTCTAACACGTTGTTTTGTCATCCAGTTTTATTTTGTAAATTACAACGAGTTAATCTCGGATCCTTTCAAGTTGTCCTCAAAAACTTTGTCATCATTTCAATCATACTAACTCTTTCAAACCTACACTTACTTATGATTTATTAATAAATTGAGTTTGAGGAGCTCTTCTCCTAAGGTCATACAAGCCCATGATTGTTTGTCTAATGAAACAAGAAGATGGGAGCACAGGGAATGAGAGAACACCAGAAGAAAATTCAAAGTGATTGCTCTGTCCTCTTGGATTGGTCAGTAAAAGGTTTCTGTACTAGCCACTTACACTAGAGTACCCAGGCTTAGCAATAAACTACTCTTCTTGACTGTTAACTGTAAAATAATCTTCAAAAAGCATTAACCACCCAGGTACATTCACCGCAAATGTTAAAAAGCAAACTGAATTTTTCAAGTACAGCATGGCTTTAGAAGTGGATATTTGTGCGAAAGCCAAATTCTTTCCCCTTTTTCAAGATCTAGCTGACAAAGTTGACAATGCAAGTTGATAATGCAGGTGGGAGGGTGGATGCAGACATAATTGACTGCAAAAGCATTCGATTTACTACCGCATAAACTACATATTAGGAAATTATTACCTTCAGGACTTGATACTACAGTTGTGATGTGGATAAGTGAATTTCTTAGACAGGAAACAAAAAGTTTGAATTGGAACTCAGTTCTTGACAAGGTGTATTGTTACTTCAAGGGTTCCACAGGGAAGTGTTTTAGGGTCAATTATTTTTATTAGTATATGTGAATGACCTACATGTTAATATACAATGAAATTTGTGTTTATTTGCAGACGATTGTGTTACCATGATTGATTATACCGCAAAATCAAAGTTAGCACTGACAAACAAATATTACAAAAGGATTTAAAACATTTACATGAAAGGACTGAAACAAACGATATGGGAATTAACGGAGAGAAAAGCAAAACAACGTTGGGGACGAAATTTAGGAAACCAGACTATCATTTAGGCGAGGTCACCATTCCAAGGGTCTTGTCATGCAAGTATTTAGGCATTCGTCTACACAGTAAATTAGGGTGAGAGAAGCATATAAATCAGGTAGCGAGACAAACGTGGTAAGACCTTGCATTTTGCGCTGTGAATTCTAAAGAAAACTACAAGGAATCTACAAACAGCAAGGAATTAGCGTATATTTTGCTGGTTCACTCTCGCATGGAAAACCGAATGGCATGTTGGGATCTGTACAGAAAGTCAAACTGGAAAAATCTAGAACAAGTAGCATTTGGAACAGTTTGCCCGCAGCAACATTCAAAGCCTTTCCATGTTCGAAGTATTAGAAATAAGTTACAACAAGCTGAGAGTAATAGATATTACATGGGTAACTAAGTACTGCAAAGTGCGGTGAAGTGCTGGTCAGTGTAATTCAAAGCTAAACAGAGTAGTGTACTGTGGTGTAGTGCAGTGCAGTGAACTCGATCAATGCCTTTTAAAATTCTAATATCTATGTTGTTTGTATTGATTTATAGTATCATTAACTTATAACCATTGTATATCATGTTAGTTGAAATCATTGTTATAATACTTAATATTAATAATAGTATGACTGTTGCATCTTTGTTTTGTATTGTACTCTTTTATCATCGTCATTGTAATGATAACTACGACAATTACAATCAATATCATTATTACATTATTGTTATTGTTAATTGACTGCCACCGGGTCATACCCATTAATAATAACACTAGCATTTTTTTTGACATCTTTAATATTTGGTCTCCTCCTTACAAGACTGAGAAAACACAAATATCCACAAAAAGCTAAATGACCTTGAAATAAATACACCAATAATTTCAAAAGTAGTGGTGCTATAGAATGACAGAGAAATTCTCATATTATTCAGTTTTCCAACCTTTGAAGACTGGAATTGACCCCCCCCCCCTCTCCCCCTTCTTAACCACAATAGGAACTACACAGAAAGGAGAGTAGAGGGCAACTACTTTGAACCTCATTGAGCCAACGCACAGCACGGACTGTCATCTTGAAACCATTTAAACTGCTGGACAGCCTTGCATTTGTTGTGTGGTGAAGGTGTGTTTTCTTTTGGTTTTCCTCGTGTGTATGATAATTAAAACCATACGAGTCTAAGGAAACATTTATTTAGAATTTGCAAATATTAATACCGCAAGTCTTTGCTATGCACATGTCATTGCGAGTGTTAATTCCAGAAAAAGGGGTCGATGGTGCTCAGTGCCAAACTGTAAAAATTATTCCAATACGAATAAGAACATCAGTTTTCCTGGCTTTCCAAAGAACAAGCAACAGTGAGAAGAATAATTTATTCGCAGATGGCAATTAATGAATGCAGTCGCAAGGAATGTATATACCATATACATTACCAATAGGACTGTGAAATCATAAAATAACAATAAACTACACTTTTGCAGGGCAAGGAGATGGACTATAAATAGCAAAAGTGAAGATTTGTTGAAAATTAATGTTTCATGGTTACATAAAAAAATTTCATTGTGTAGTGCATTAGTGAGAATTTGTGAAGCTTATTATTAAACATTAAATTACAAATATTTTAAATCAAGGTAAAATTATAGTTCCTGTAAATTATGTAAATTTCTTGTAAAACACAATGCTAGTCAACAAGAGTTTGTCATTTAGTTGCTTTTTAAACAATAATGACATCACTGGATTTCTCCAACTTCTAGCAACTACGTTTTTAGGAAAACTATAAAACTATTTTCTATCACAACTCAAAGGTCTCTGGATACATTTCTTCTGTGTACAAAAAGCCAATGCACAGATGCGGGATGTGACCTGCAGGCAGAAAGGAAGTGTTTCCTTATTTGGCATTATCGACAGAAAGGAGAATCGAAAATAAGACTCACATGATAACGGAAAACCTTTTCGTGAATTTCATCTTGCATATAGTGACCAGTTGATTTTTGTTGGCAGATGTGAGTGAAGACAGTGGATGTGCATTGGTAAAGTAGAAAAGTAGGGACTTAATTTAGTCAGTGATCAATCGTGTAGTGTGTTAACACTAAGAGATCAAAAGGAATGAACAAATGAAGGAATTTGGAATAGTTAAAGGAATCCGAATAGTCAGTCAATCGTTTGTGCTATGTACATTTTGGAGCAACAGGCATCATCAGACGTTCTTTCTTTACAATAAAAAAGAAGAAAGGGAAATTAAAATCCAAGCAAAAATAAGGTCAACTGGACTAAAGTGTAGAACAGTAGGGAAATGCAAGTATGGTAATTTGGTGTTTTCCATGCAGCAAGATACTACACTAGGAACGCTGAAAAGCAAGGAAAAGGCTCTAAGGATAGAAAGAAAGGAGATGATATGGCAGCTATATACGAACTATTGCACATCTAGTTACATGATAAGATGGGAGACAAATAGGCTAAAAGCAGAAGAAATATCGGCAAAATAGTATTAAGTTTGAGGAAACTATTAGGAGAGGGATGGGGAATGAGTTATTACAGCAAGTTTCTTGGGAAATAGATAAAAACATAATGACTGAGAAATCTGTTTGGATTGGGGAATGGCAAACCGTTACATTGAGCACCTACCCTTGCGAGATGCTGTTTCCAAGAGGGTGAGAGCTAGTCAGCACGTCAACCAACGCGAACAAGTAAAGATTTATTTGAAATAAAGAGGAATAGGGGGAGCTTCCTGTTCAATTTCAAAATTGCAAAGTTCGCAAAATGCTCTGCAAGTGGTATCATAGGCCCACGTCAAAGAGAAATATTTGTATATCAAAGAGTACAGCCTTAAGGTGTTGCCCCAAGACGAAAAAGGTAGAAATTTCTGTTGTCCGAGCAACAAATTGGTCCAGATTTGACCGGTGTTTTCTGAACCCACACTGGTAATCTTTTTGGAGGACAGAGCTCTATGAACATTACATAAAATGCGGTCCTATTCAGTGATGCCATTCCAGGGACCAAAGAAGTCTGTAATAGCACAGGACAAGGTCACGTAAAAACAAATTTGTAGTCATCATCATACAGAAATTTAGTGTGAAGAATAATTTTCAGTAATGATACTGAAAAACAATATCTCATAGAAGGAGTGTTGAAATAAAAGTCTTGTAGTCATGTGCAATAAAGATTACAAAGATTTGATAATTTACTTCCATGTTACGTTACAAACTTTAATAATTTTGATTAATACGAATTTTTTAGAATAATACCTTTTAAATGGCAGAGATTTCAGAGTTAACATGTCTTTTTGCATTCCATTTTATCCAGAATAAATATGTTTTGCACGCCAATTCTAATGAAAATAAATGCGTTTTTGCCAGCCTGTTTCACATGAAATAAATATCTGAATTTCGGGGTCTACTTATAACCTACAAGATGTATAGGAGAAAATACCAATATCAAAGGGCAAAAAGGGGCAAGAACTATTAACAACCAGTACCAAATAACCATGGCTAAATATAATAAAATTAATGTCAAGAGAACGCTTTTTCCATAACAAAACTGAAATGTTCATGCTAAATATTATGCAGACATTTAGTTATAAAAACCTGAAATATCAAGCAATATTAAGTTCTGTTAAGTTTCCAGGATCACAAATGAAATGGTAATATTTTGTTCATGGTGAGTTCTAAGTACAGCACACACTATACCTGAGAGGAACTACACATAAAGACAAATCTACGCAAGAAGCTTTTATGATATTTATCAGCATTTTAAGCCCATAGTTTTATCAAAAACTGATTAATTTCCTAGTGCACCTACTACCTCATATCATCAACTATAATTATTACGTTTAGAACAACCCAACTGCTCAATGAATAAATACTCACCCATTGTACCACGAAAACAAAAGCCAGTTTAGACCTTCAAGTTGGTAAGCACGAAGTTGATTACCATTTTTGTAAATAGGAGACTCATCAAGTTTCGTCCATTCTTCAGCTGTTGGCTTCTTCTTTGGCTGCATTAAAAAAAATAGTTTTACTCATGAAGGGGCAAATCTATATATTTAGGTTCATAAACAATTAAAGAGGCAAATAAGTTTATAATTTCTTACCTTTATTTTATCCTTTGGAGGTCTCTTTTGAAATTGTTCATACTGCTGAATTTTCACGGGATCAACATCTTCTTGAAGTTCCCAAGTTGAATCCTCATACTGCATTGATCTCCATTTCACTAAATAATGTTTGGTACTTCGCCCTGTGTTTGGATCAGTATGTTCTGCTACATCCAGAACTCTGTCAACTTCTACATAATCGGGGTTGAATGGCTCATCATCCAACTGGAAGGAAGAAAAAAAAAATGATATATAAGTCAATGGTGAATTTTTATACGATAATTTAAATAAAGGCAATGATTTAAGAAACTTTTCACTTAATTTCCAACAAATTTGCAAATAAAAAACAATTGTTAATGAATATATGAAGACGACATTGGGATTGGGAATAAAAAGTAAGCAAAAGTTTACAGCATTTAGTGTTAGCATTAGCATTTTCTAACTAGTTTCAATTCCTAGCACTAGCATTAGGGAGCTAAATCTGAAAAATTGTAACATTTGCTAGGTAAAGGCAGGAGACAATGTTCGTTGTTTTTATATTCATTCGCTTACATTCACAGTTTGAATGTGTGAGGTTTTTCACATTTTACGGTTTTACCTACATGTTTTACAGTTTTGAAGTTATTAAATAAGAAAAATTTGAGCCATTTCAATATGTCTTCTGGTGAACACCACAATAATGAGTGTGACTATAATCAGGGCCGTTTTGAACTGTATTAAAAGAGTACACAATACATTTTAACAAATTGCAGGTGTCAAGAGTTAAATTAGCAAAATAAAGAGCCTTCATTTCACGGAAAGAAAATGCATGAAATAATTCAGGAAGGAAATAATATTGCTCTATCATCGCGTTCCTTATTGTATGTCATTTCCTCGGATGTTGAAGGATATCTGTTTGGTGTAAGCAACCATGGCATTATGTCGTATCCGATGTACCCAGTAAAAGTACGTCACTTTTCTGTTTGTTCATAAATTTATAATGGCCAGATCGTTTGAGTATTCGAGTCTACAGATCTGGGATCCGGGCCACTGAGAAATCTACATTCGTGAACTCTTCATTCCTATTGAATATAACTTGAATGTTCATGTTTGTAAAATTCTTCCGATTTTTGTATTCATCACCAAGATAAGTAGGTTTCTTTGTTGGAATGTGAGTGCAATCTCTAACGCTAATTACACATGGGAAGCGATATTGTTCTGTCCACTGTACCCGAGTATGGTTCATGAGCGTTGGAAGCTTCATCCATTCATTAACTTTTAATAGAATTTTATTCATTACAAATGCAGTTTTGCTAACAGTTGTTCAGTGTTTGTCTTATTCTCTAACTACACTTGCTTTGAAGCCAGGATCACTATCAAAGCAAAGAAATATCTGCATCTTGTGAATGGGTGATAACGCTCCTCCTCTCGTTTTGTGACTAACTCAGGAAATAAGTAGCTACCAAATGCATATATTCTTGATTAAACCGATTAGGAAAAACAATCACTTCAGCACATTCCATTGGCTTGGAGTAACATTTGCGAGATCGAATATGTATAAAAGAAACCATTTTTACATTCCCGTGTACACAGAGTATTATATGTAGTAAAGGGAAAGTTATGTAATGCTGCGGAAAATCTATTTCGAGATTTCAACGGAAATACCTCTTTGGGGGTCTCATGATACTGTCCCCCCCCCCCTTTCGAAACGAACAAACAAACATCTGTGTTTATGTGAACAACACTAGTACCTAAACAGTGTGTAGGATTTTTTCTAAATTGAGGAAACCCATGTCCATTTGACCTGGGTCGAAGCTCTGTGATTATGAAAATCATTCATCAGTTTTTGGGAGTACTTTACATAAAGCCCCTGGGACATTTTCAAAATTTTCTCAAAAATGGCTCCAAATTTGTTCTTTAAGAATGTAGTAAAATACGCTTAAAAAGGTGGCAGAAGTCCAATTTTCAGGGTTAAATCTGAATTTTCGAAAATTTCGAAAGTTTGAATATTTTTAGGGTCTTTCTAGAACTGCAAAATTAAAGAAAGATTTTTCCTTCAAATAATTTTTTTTTCCATAGTTAGTGCTTTCATTAAGATTCCTTACATTTTTGTTGTTGAAAGTGTTAGTAGTTTTTGCGCAATATTGCGAGCAATATGTGCAATTTTAAAACATTAAAAAAACAAATTTTTCTCAAAAACCTCTCCAATTTTTTTCTTTCAACCTTTGCTAAGGATTGTGTTAATGCACTCTATAAGATGACATGAACACCATATTGCACTGTTCTTTTGTTTTTTCTAAAAAAAGAAAAAAAATTAACTTGTGTCTCATGTCGTTAATATTTACATTAGCGGTAATTTGTTCACATTGAAAACTCAATTGTTTTCTGTCAAAACCAACTCAAAATTTCACATTTTCAGAAACGCTCCAACGACACTTTCTCAAAACTGGCTCCAATTTTGTTTTTCAACTTTTCAAAAGGGTAGTTTTAAATGCACTCTTAAATATGACAAAGTTAATTTCAGGGAATTCTTTGGTTTTCTCAAAAATTATTCAAATTAATTTTTTTAAGATTTCACACGCAGTTAATATGCACATTTCCAGCAACTTGCAACTATTGTATTTGTGAGTTTGTGTGATGTTCAAATAACTTCAAGTAAAGTTTTTCGAAAACTGAAAAATCTTCTGTTAAAAAGTGCTTCAAATTTCGAATTTACTGTAGCCCCTACGCGCCATTTCCTTTAAAACGGCTCAAAAAATGTTCAAAGAAAATTGGCATTTAGGACGAGGTTCCAATGCTACTTAATATTCTTTCAATATTATTTACGTTCTACTATTAGAAAACCGAAAAATTAAGAAACTTTCAAAAAATGTACTTGGGGCGGCAATAAATGGCAGCAGACACCAGTACGTGGCATTTTTGAATAGCTAGCCGAGATCAACGGCTATAGAAAACTAAGACGGGAATGTCTGTGCCATTCTGTGGCACCACTAGCACCATACAAACTCTCACTTCAAAAAAGCCAAGAGACTGGGCTGGCACATTAGAAAAATAATCAGCTTTTGCTTAAATAAAGGAAGATTTAGCTGATCTTTATTTACACCTCTTCAAGCATTTGCTGGAAAATTTAGCTTTGGCTACTATAAAATGCTTTTGCTAACAATTATAAGATTTTCCTTATTTTTTATTCAGCTAAAACAAATCTTTTGCTTACTTTTTATTCACCCCACCCTAGTCTGTCTTATTCAAATCACGACATTTATCGTTTTTACACACATCTGGGACATTTTTATTTATTCTGTTCGCTGTCATTCCATTTGTTAGAATTAGCCTTTTCAAGAAAGAACAAAAAACCTAACCTTAAAATGCACTGCATTTGCAATTCTATTTCACGCCAATGAAAGTAAATATGGAAAATGCTTACACAAACAAGTCAGTCGAGCACTTAATTCGGGTCAAGGGATTGAATTTTCCGGCCAAACATAGTTCGGTAATAGCTTTGAAAAGCTTTTGGATTTACCTATCGTTTTTGTACAAGAGAGATTTTTTAACGCACTTCTCTCAAAGTAGACATTTGTTTCAGCTTGAATTTAAATAAAAAGTTTGTCTCTGTGCACATGCTTTCCAGGTGTTTCGCAGTGCATCCTCGTATGTAAAGCAGAGCTCTTATACTTGATGCCTAGGCCTGGCCTTTTGGTGCGGGCTCCCATCGGTGAGCTCCCTACGTTGTTTTTTAAGTCGATAAGGGGATGTCTACGGCGACCTGCATCCAACGTTTCGTGCATCTGGAGCAACAACCTATTCGAATTGTCCTCACCCCCACAACGCACGAACGTGCGCAGAGAGATTCATGCAAGTCTTCTATCGATAGACACAGAACAATGCACAATCAATTACAGAGAGAGCAGAAACCCTGGAGAAGGATCTTGAGAAATTAATGAAAAATGCATTCAGTATACACTTAAAAATATCTGATTTGTTACGGGCAAATAAAGAATCACTCATTGTGGAGAAATTCTATTAAATTTTGCCATCTTCGGATATAGTGAAGCAAACGTGTTAGTCCTTAGATCTATAGTAATCCGGAGAGGACTGTATTTGTATTATAATATGACAAATTGTTTCACATTAACCTCTCGCTTATATCTTGAAAGACATCAAAAAAAGAAGAGCGGTAATTTCGAATTTTCAATTTCATA
Source organism: Gryllus longicercus (assembly GCA_038098605.1). NCBI lineage: Eukaryota > Metazoa > Arthropoda > Insecta > Orthoptera > Gryllidae > Gryllus > Gryllus longicercus. Next base: position 892,017 of record JAZDUA010000268.1, read on the forward strand.
AATACTTGAATTATTGAAGAATTTGCAATGAAAATGGTTTTGCTATTTTCTAAAATAGTTCACAGAAAATGGGACCTTCACCATTTTTATAACCATACTTTCCTCAGTTCGAGAAAAAAAGAGCAGAATTTGACAATTATTTTTTAAATTGTCAATAAATTACGCGAAATTTACTCATATTGGAAACATTTAAAATGTCCTTATTTAAAGAGGTTTCTATGCAAAAAAAATTCATTAAGAAAAAAACCAGTTTCCAATATTATAGTTGTCGGATGACGCCGAAAAGATTTTAAATTTTCCAATTTTCGAAATTTCAGGTAATTAAACGAAAATCGGATTTACACAATTTTTTAAGGTTTACTTTGGTCTATTATAAATAAATTATAATTTAAATTAAAATTTTAAAGAAAACATTTGAAGCAATTTTTAAGAAAATTTTGAAAATGTCACTGGGGCTTCACGCAAAGTGCCTTCAAATTAAAAATATTCATATTCAAGGGACCGCGACATCTGCCAGGTCAATCTGGAAATATTTTTTCGTGAAAACCCTGCCTACGATTTGGCCGCTGCATTGTTCACGGACGGACGGACGGACGGTTCTGCCGTAAACAAATTTTTCAGTATCAAGGACACAAAATATGGATTCTGACAACACGTTGTGTTAAGAGAAGTAATTAACTACCTATTGGACCAAGATTTATCCACTTTTCGGTAACAGGGTATCATGTTTACATATTACAAGTTTTTTCTGTCGAAATTCACGAGAAAAAATAACACCATCTCTGAGATGAACAAATGTTTATAACATCGTTTTGATGCCAAACGCTTCATTACTGTACATCAGTTCGCTTGATTTCTTCCATAAAATTGTACTTGGAGCGTATCGAACCGCTTAGTATATTTCCAATAGTATATATATCAAGTATATCGACGAAGAAAAAAAATATTTTTTTCGGATACAAACGACTGCTGCTGTCGCTAGTCCCGTTAGAGTGGCGTTTTATCGTTGAAGGAATCAGTGTTCCTCCCTCGCTGGAAGGGGAGAGCACGGGGCCCGATCAAAGGTCGAATTGCGGAATATCGCTTCTCCTGACGTCTCCCACCAGCGGTACACCGCCCCAGCTCGGACAAGCTACAAGATTCCGGCGGCATATGTGGTAGAGTAGTGCATGTTAGAATGTGTGAAAGGGGTGAGGAGAGGACAAGGATGGGGAAAGAAAGATCACGAGCGGTGCGAGGCCCGTTTGTTCGGGTATTGCTCAGGCATACGCCTGGTGTTAATCGCAGAAACCACGGAAAACCACCGACCAGAGCGCAGCCGGCCGCTAGAATTCTCTTCCAGACTGCGGCTGAATTCGATCTAGCTTGTGTCGAAAACCCGCCGTCGTTAAGACTCCAACGCTAGGGCCTTTCAGACAGTCATTGCACGGACAGCGTTAACTCATCCGGTGATACAAAATACGAGAAAAGGAAAAGTGTGAAAAGGCCCAAAACCAGCCGTCAGAAATGCAATGTCCGATTTTGCTTGTTTGAAAATTACGTTAATAACCTCCCGAGTAATCACAGTATTTCCGAGTCCTGGAAATGTTCGTAAGTTTCAAGTTCATACAGGTTGCGACGATACTGTGAAAAGCACACAAAACTTCCTTCCCTTTCTTCCGTCCAGAGGGCAAAACGGCAAAGAAATGATTTGTTGCGATTATTACGAGGAAACCGCTAGTGTATTTTTTCCGCATGAAATGACCCAGTCTGCGCATATACATGTGAGGATGGGGGAGGGCAACATGGTACACTTTTATACACTCAATAAGCGAAGGAATTTTCCCTAATATTAAAAAACAAAGATGCAACAATGAACAAATCATGCTGAAAATCTGACGTTAAATTTGCAGTGACCAATTTTCATTTTAATTACGCAATCCCCAGAATACTTTATCCATATGGAAAGAAATTCTGTTATTCTAGAAGAGCAACAGTGATTCATTAATGGTAAATCAACAGTAACTAACCTTGGTGAATGACAATAAAATGTATATTTTTCACAAATTTCTCTAGAGCATTCACAACGCCCATTCCACTACTATTCAACAAATTGGGTTATTTTGCTGTCAAAGAGAATGAGGAACTGGTTCCAATCTCCTCTTACAGACTGAATGCCGTATGTAACATACAAATTTCACGCATCAAAAATAAAATTGGCATCCAATGTCCCTCAAGGATCAATAAAAAGACCTAAACTAGAGCTCAAAAAAGGTGAATTCCTTAACACAAGATAATAGCAACAAAAACTGTATCCTTATGAAATGTTTCAGAAAATGCTAGCTGAAAATCATTGTAACCAACAACTTGATTGGGCAGAACACACATATGACCAAACACTTTAATGAGTTTTTGATTACACAAAAAATGTAGTTTGATTTATTTCCCGTTCTTTGGACACACACAAACATCTATTGCCTTTACAAAAGTGGGTTGCACTTCAGTGAGTACTGACATCACAGCATCATTTACACCAACTACCCACAGCCAAAAAGTAATGCATATTGCAGCTCATACATTTTTTTATTTTATAATAATAAATAATAATAATATTAATTATTATTATTATTATTATTATTATTATCATCATTTAAGTCACTAAGGTACCTGAAGTTGTCATTCTTTAATGCATTTATACGTATTTTCAAAACTTTACAAAGTTTAAAAAATATTACATTACAATTTATTTTTTTAATAAAATTTTGTTTGTAACCTCCAAACAAAAGTTTCTGTAACTTTAAGTGGAATTTTTTCAGATTTTTTCCGTGGAGTGCTCAAATATACTCGACTAGCTGTCGAGTAACTCTATAACCATGCTCCACTATAAGATATCTTTGTTACTGATCATTTTTAACAAATGCCATTTTTACATAATTTCTAAAATTGGAAGAACATGAAAAAAATTCACTTACTTTCGGAATCCACAGAAGAAAAAAAATAAATTGAACTAAAAAACTTTCCAGTACAATTATTTGCCATTGGGGAAGGTGGCCTTTGCTTCCCCAATTAGAAAAACAAAACGTGTAAGTCAAATATTGGTCATTTTTGTGCAATTGATGGAATGATCAGATATTGCTAATTTGTGCAAATTGAAGAATGGGGGGGGGGGGGAGAAAAAAACAACTGGATTTCCAATATTTTCAACAGAATTTAAAAACACAACTTTTGAAAAGAGACTTGCAAAGGTAATGCCTGATCGCCAATCCTGGTACTGCTGAATAAAAAGTACACAGTATTCTACAGACTTTCTATTGTGAATCAGCAATGTGCTCAGCATTATAAATTTAAGTGAGCATGAACAACTGTAGTTTTGGTTATGACATCAGAAGATCAGATGGTATCCCAACAATCCTTAAGGGGAGTCCAAACCGAACAGCCTCCCCCCTCCACCTCAGGGGCCAGCTGGCCCTGCCATTTCATCCATTCCCTACTTTCCTTAACTAGAGGCGTCCCCCCCCCACTCTCCCAGTTCCCCTCCCTCACTCAAGTTCATCACATGGATTCCTACCCAGTGAAAAACTGCTGAGGAACCCCTCAATAGCACTTCTCAGCTAGTTCCTTGGTTATCACCTAGATGTCCCTGATCCTTGGATTCTTAGCAGAATTATGGATAATGTGTAGATAGGGTAGAGAATGATTGATAGGGCATGCTAATGGAATGCATGTTAGTTTCCAAGGTAACAAGAGTACCATGTGAAAACCTGCCTCAAACTGACTGCCCACTACAAATTCTACTTGGAACCACCTGGGAATGAACTCTGGCACCAGCCGTCAAAAGCCTGCAGTATGCCACTAGCTGCCCTCCTGAAGAATCACTCGATCACATGTAGTCCATGTTGAACTGACTTGCTTTATGTTCCTTTTCTCAAAACTCATTTCATGTGTTTTCTTCAAATTTAATTCATGTAATATCCAGTATGTTTTACATACACTGTAGCAGAGTTATAACATTTGCATTCATCATAAATAATTTATAATAAATGTGTCAAAAGTTTAACAAAAAAAAGTATCTCGGATACCTTTACAATTTGTTATTACATTAAATATATTAAGACTTAAACTTCATATTGCATTGAACCGAATTAATTTGAGAACAAATGCTAAAATAAAATAGTGAAAAAAGAGGTTTACTAAAAAAAAGATGGTTTGTTTGTACGCAAATAGAAAAAGTATATGTAAACATGTTTACACAACATTCTATACATGCTCATGTATACATTCTAGTACAAAATAGAACGTAGAAGTGCTTAAAATGTAATATGGTATAGATATGATTTCATTAAAACCTCTAAAATTTTGAAACTTGCAGAAGTTAAATATTTTTCATTCCTGTCTTACACAGCTCTAATATGAAAGCAAGTGATTTTTCTGAATTCAATTTATTCTTCAAGTTTAGATCTTTGAATGTTGTCATGCTCTTTTTACTTTCTAAACCTACTATGTATCTGTGTAGCTACTTATGTAGGTACCTAATATGTACCTTCTTATGTAGTAAAGAGAAAGTTGTGTAGTGATGCAGTGGAAAAAGATGAATTTTCAACTGAAAAATTCATATTGCAGGTCCCCGATATTGAAAAATTAGACATAGAATATGAACGAAGAAATAATCTAATAATAACAATAATTCAGAGTATTATATTTATTTATACATTTAACACCCACAGTTAACTTTTGGGAGCACTTGTTCCCATCTTCAGTAGGTCTAGAACAAAACAAGAGAAAAATATAAATACCCTAAGCAATAAAAGTACAAAAAAATGAACATGTATACATAGATAAGATAAAACAATGTGAGAAAATAACTTAAGGAAATGCGTACTACCCAAGCAATGTGTACCACACTAAGAAACATATACAGGATGGAAACAAGCTAGGATGCCTCCATATTATGTAATGTAAGATGTGAGTGCCAAAAAGGAGGGGTGGGGGAGAGAACCGGAAGAATGCAAGAGCTAATCAATAAAAAGATTGTTTCTTATCATAGAATGTTCCTCAGGACAATAAAATTAGAATTTTTGAACAAGCCTAAAAATTTCTACATTTCCTCAAAGTGTTCATTTTTTACCCCTTTTTGAAGCTTTCTTTGGGATCAAAATAATGGTTAAAATGAAGTGGTTAGTTAGAGTAGAAGTATTTTAATTCTGTTTCCAACAACTAATGTAATTTTATTCTGCAGAAAAATGATCTGTAGGATTGTCCTCCATAGGCAAAATCACAGACATTACTTGTGTGAGGCAGTACATGTCACTACTTTCAATGGGATTTCTTTAAGAAAAGAAATTTCACAAATGAAAAGAAAAACAACTTTTTTACTACACCAGTAACTTTCAAGTTGCATGAAACCAAGACTTTCATCCTAGAAACAAAAGCTTATGGACGATGAAAGCAATTTGTTCCCCGATAGATTTATATTTGCTCCGAAATAAGTCTTCTTATAAACATTTA